>BDMV01000010.1:9809408-10083649 GCA_008326285.1 Oryza officinalis
GGCTGTTTGGCGCCAAATTGCCCCTGGCCCTTCTATATATAATTCTTCCCACTCCATTTCCATCTCATTCATCTCTCCTATTCTCACCTCTCATCTTCTGCAGGCATGTTCCAAGCATCCTCCAGCAGCTATGGTGGTAGGGTGAAGCGGGTGCTTTGCCCCAACTGCCATGTGCTTGCAAACCGGTTCATCTCGACAACAGAAAAGAACAACAACCGTGTCTTTCACAAGTGCCCTTATTTTGCAGTTTGTGTTTAATTCTCTGCTCACATCTTGTCTTTAGGTTTTTTTTCTTTGCTCACAATGTGATGATGGTTTGGCTTTCAGATTGGAGGCTGTCAGTATTATCAGTGGGAGGATGAAATGGTAGACATTGGAGTGCAGACACCTCATGCCCCTGCTGCAATTCATGCTGTTCCCCTACAGGCAGTGGCAGCATCAGCAAGTTTCACTACTGCACCTCCACTGGCTATCATGCAGGAAGGTTCTGAGGCTGCTGGAGTTGTAGGCAATGCACAAGTGGACAATAGGGTGATGCAGCAGCTTAAGTGGCTTGAAAAGATGGTGTATGTTTGCATTTTTCTTGCTATGTATGCTATTTTCAAGAAGTAGGTGGTTGTGTGTGTGAGTAGTGATGGATAAATGGATGTGTGCTTGAATGGATGGATGAATGAATGATGAATGAATGAAGAATGAACTTGCAATGATAGTATAATTGTGCAGAATGTAACAAAATATTATAACCACATGGCAGAAGCACTTATCAACTTAGCATTCTACTTTACTGGTTTGCATTGTTATAGACTAAAAGAACCACATGGCAGTTGTTTTTCACCATCACAAAAACAAAAGAACAGTGGCCACAGACCAAAAGAACAAGCACTTTTTACTTCAGCTGGAGCTTCTTGCTCCTGGTATTTCTAGCAGGGCTGTCTGGGCTTGATGGAGTGGCTGCAACTTGCCTTTTTCTTGGGGTAAGTTTCCTTTTGGTGCATAGCTTCTTTCTGGGTGAAGTATGGGGCAGCAAAACCTGCAATGGCTGGGTGTCCTCCTGAATGGTGTCATCAGGGCAAGGTGGCACAGATTCAGGAGGGCAAGGTGGCACAGATTCATCAGGACAAGGTGGCACAGATTCATCAGGGCAAGGTGGCACAGTTTCCTCAGGGCAAGGTGGCACAGATTGTAGTGGAACTGGATCATTGGATCCAGTTGCAGACCTTGTGCTACAAAAAATATGATGCATTAGGTGGCATGGATGAATTTTTTTTGATGAATTTAAGACATGTTGCAAAAAAAACAAACCTGTTGGACACACTATTGGCAGCACTGAATTGTTCTGAGGTTGTAGTAGTAGATGCCCCCTTTGTCTTCTTGTTAGCACCAGATGAAGAAGACTTCTTACTTTTTTTGTGGGTTGCATTGGCCACTGCTTCATTGGCTGGGAAGACCATCTGGGAGGGATAAGCCAATACTATACTGGTCTCTGTGTTACATGGTACAGCTTTCTTCAACCTCTTATTTGGTAGACCCCTACATAGCAAGAAATGATTTAGTTAACAAAGTTTTGAACATGTACATGTGTATGCAAACTAAGTTAGGAGGGAGGTATACCTTTGTGCCTCCATTGCAGCTATATCTTCTGGGTTGCCATTCTTGCATGTGTACCAATGATGGCCTAACTGATGGCAGATGGGGCACTCATGTTTTTTTGCTGATTTTTTCTGGCTGCTGCTTCCTCCCTCAAGTGGTGACTTTGTCCTATTCTTGTGCCTGCCTCCAGCTGTGGACTTAAGAAAGGGAGGGTGCATGAAGAAGTCATGAGTAGCTTTGGGCCACATGCTCTTGTCTGGTATGCAAGGGATGGAACCCTCATATGCAGTTCTGAACCTGTTCACAGAGAAGTAGTCATCCACATGATCCTCCAGATTTTCACCAGGAATGGATGTAATGTAGGCTATTGCATGCTTGCATGGGATGCCTGAGCCCTGCCAAACCCTACAAGTGCAGGTCCTATCTTTTAGGTTGACCACAAACCTGAACCCAGAGCTATTTGTGTCTTTTGCACACAGTTCTGCCTCACCATCTGGAGAGGCTGTGATCATCTCAATATCCAAGTTGTAGCTATCTTCCTTAAGCCTCTGCAGGATGTGAGGAAGAATTTTTCCAGTGAACTTCATTGCTACCTTCTTCCTTTGGTTCCATTTGATCAAGATTTTCTGTCTTATAGTATCCAGCAAGTCATCCAAGTGCTTTCCCTTGTCTTGCTTGATCCAGCTATTGAATGACTCTGCCAGATTGTTAGTGACATAATCCACTTTTGATGCAGTCCTGTACTGGCTCCTGGTCCACAGCTTCTTGTGAGTATCTTGCAAATACTTCATTGCTTCTGGTTTGGCTGCAGCCATGGCTTGATAGTGCTTCTCAAACATGTATGGGCTCCATGCATATGAAGAAGCCCATAAATGATCATCAAATACTTTTCCACTATACCTCTTTTTGAAATTTTGAACTAGGTGATACATACACTCTCTATGTTCAGCAGTTGGAAAAACTTCACTAACCCCCTTCATGACTGCCTGCCCACAATCTGTGCTGAATGTCAGGCCATCTGGGGTACCTATTGCTTCCTTCAATCTCTCCATAAACCACACCCAGTTCTCATTTGTCTCTGAGTCAATAACCCCAACAGCTACTGGGTACATCCAGTTGTGCCCATCTACTGCACAAGCTATGCACAACTGTCCCCTAAACCTTCCTGTCAAAAAAGTACTATCTACTGCAAGATATGGCCTACATCCTCTAAGAAATCCATCAACACATGCTTTCAATGCAAAGAATAGCCTACAAAATCTTATTTTCTGGTTTATGGTGTGATGATCAATAACAAAAAATGATCCAGGACTTGATTCTTCTAACTGAGACTTAAACCTATACAGGTTATTGAAACTCTTGTCCCAGGGCCCATAAATCTTATCCATAGCAAGGTATTTACCTTTGTATACTCTCTTGTAGGGCACCTGAATTTTATGGTGTTCCTTCAACCTCCTCTGCAGTTCTGTTGGCCCAATATTCCCATCTTCCTTCAACCAATCAATCACCTGACTGCACACCCAGAATTGAGTGACCCCAACACATATTCCTTGCCTCCTAGTGCTCTGACATGTGTGAGGGTAGGGGACTTTTTTCACCTGCAAACCAGACAAACCAGACAAACCAGGCATTAATGAAAATTGGGTAGCAATCAAAGAAAACAATGCAATACATCACCTGTATAGTGTTTCCATCCTTCCCAGTTGAGGCATGAAGTCTCCACTTGCAACCATCACTCTTTTGTGCACAGTTCACCCTGTATCTCCCTGTATCACCTTTCTCAATGTCATAGTTGTACTCATGTTTGACAGCATGGCTAGCTAAAGCAATCTTAAAAGCATCCATGTTTGAATAAACAGTTCCTACTGACATAGGAGGGTCCATCTTATCATAAAAAGCATCAGGCATATTTTCTGGTTCCCTGTCTTTAATTTCATCATCTATGTCTTGTACTTCCTCGTCAGATGATTCATAATCAAAGTCATCCTCATTGCATTCATCATCACCACAACTGTCACCTTCCCTTTCTTCAGTCCCACCTTGGTTCTGAGGATTAGGAGGAGGAGGAGTGGGATAGTTGGGACCCATCTCAATGTACAGACCTTCATCATCAACACCCACATGCTCATTCATTGGATTTGGGTTACAAAGGTGTTCAGTTTTAGCAGAATTACTCTTTGTGGCACTGGTTGGTTCAGCAGTTTGATTGACTGTGGCACTGGTTGGGTCAACTAAGCTTGGACATGCAATAGAAGGGGTGAATGGGGGTTGTACAGGGTTCACACTGCTTAGGCTAGAAGATTCCCAATCAGGAATCACAGGGGGCTCACTACTTGGGCTATGATAGGCAACAGTCAACAAACAGGTCCTTATAGCCCTATGTTTTGCAAACATTTCAACCAAATCTTGGTCATTGCAAACTGGGATGTGAGATTTAGTGTCAGTGCAGAAATAGAACAAGCTGATTTTGTCACCGTATTCATGAGGATACTTCTCAACCAAATCAGAAAGCAGGTCCCTGAATTGAGTGCGGTCTGCATCCACCACTTGGTTCAACGAAAACCACCGCGCACGAGTATTGCGAGAAACAATCCGGATTTCTAAGTTGAAGCTACTGTCCGGGTCCATCCTACAGATGAACAAGGAGCACGTAATCATTAAACCCTAACACGGATCGGTTGCGCTGGGCACTGAACATCAATGCATCATGGAGAGGCAATCAGGATGGCCTAAGTTAGCAAAATCAAAGGGGGAAAGAAAGAACTCACCCGTCCAAAAACCAATCCGGGCGCTCGCCGGCGCCGTTCCACGCCATGGCTGCTCCTCCCCCTTCCTCTGTTCCTCCCAATGCACGGTTAGATCCACGCTCCCGTGCTCCTCCAAACCCTCGGATCCGCCACCGGCGCCGCTAGGGTTTGTCGCCGCGGAGAGAGGAGAATCGAGTGAGAAGAGAGAGAGTGACACGGTAAACATCGGTCAACGGGGCCCAATATGCCAGCGACTGAATGGGCAAGATGGACATTTTTCCTGCCCGGGCCCACATGTCAGAGCTGTTAAACGGTTCAACCCTAACAGAATAGCGACGGAATGGTTTCTAGGACGCGATTAAGTTCGACGATGGCATAGAGAGAGACTCGAACTTTTTAGTGGCACAGAGGCAGGCACCATCTTTTTTAATGACATACAGGTAAAGACCTCTTGGATCTGATAGGTGGGCCCAAGGGCAAAAAAGTCCAAAAAATTGTGAAAATAAATAAAATGGAATAAAAAAAATCAAGAATTCATTAAAACTGAGGAAAGTGGTACCAAATAGAAAAATTTGTTGTCCCGGTTATATATTACAGAAGGCATACGAATTAGGTGGTAAATAAATCAAGGCGCTGAGGTGGTTGTCTCTGAGACGCTGAGGCCTAAATCTTGCGCCGCCTCGTCCCGTTCACCCGCTAGGGCCGCAGGGACGCAGCCCGCAGCCACGCCAAGCGACGAGGAGGGCATTCGTGGCCACGGCAGCCGCGCAAAAAGAGGTGGCACGTGCGCATGGCGGCTTGGCAAGCGGGGTCCGGCGGCGCTGGGACGCGACTTGTTTGCATGCCCAAATCCCGCCGGGCGGACGAGTCTTTCCTTTTCTTGGGGTTCTTGGGGTGGGTGATAAGTTTGTTCTTCCGCTAGGTTAGGCCTGCTTAGGTTTTCTCAATTCTGTGTTTAGAATTCTTTTCTTTTCTCTCGTAGGAAGAGGAAGGGGTAGATGATTAATTGAAATGTTGGTGATTTAATTTTGTGTTATTATAACTGCTCTCCTAAGAATTTTGTTTCTGTGATTGGAAATGTGTTCTTTTCAACCAGTACATGAAAATGTTGGTGATTTAACTTTGTGCCTATGACTTCTGTTTATGTGATTGGAATTTTGTTCTTTTCAGCCAGTACATGAAAATGTTGATGATATAATTTTGTGTTATTATAACTGCTCTAGCACTAATAATACTAAGAATTTTGTGATTGGAAATTTGTTCTTTCTTCTCTTATGAAGGGAGTGGATGATTAGGCAGTACAAGAATATTTTGATGATTTTATTTCGTGTTAGCTCTAGCATTCCTGTTTAATCACTTCTTATTGACAGTTCTTGACCTATTCTATCTACAGATTAGTACAATCTCCTTCACTCCTGCGATTCGATCACATGACGCGATCGGATGTGGATACAATTTGACAGGGATCTAGAGGATTAAGCTGAATGGGGTTTTATGGATTCCTATTCTGCCCCCACCAGTGGTGGATTCTCGTTATCGGGGACAGTGCCTACAGTGTGGCCGCCGCATTAAGGACCGATCCAGCCTCTGATCCATTTCTTGCTGAGTAATTCCTCTCTCTTTTTTGTTGCTCTGCTTCTGTTGTATTATTATCAGACTTGAATTGCATAACTGTTATGCTTGTGTTCTGTTAGTTCGACTTCAAGGACTCCGTGTAAAAACTTCAAGCACTTTAAGGATTTAAATAAGATGCAGCATTGTGTGGCAGGACCAACGTTTTTATATTAAAGACCATCAAGGGCTCATTGTAAAAAATGTAGTGCATAGTTGGTTGGGGTGGTAAAGTCACTGCCACCACCACCATTGCCATCTTTTTGAAGGACTACATCAGGTGTTCACAATATTTCTGCATTGGTACTTCTGAAGTCCTGTAATTTAGTTGTCACAAGTCTGTATTATCTCTTTACAATATTTTTCTAAGTACAAATTTTCTGTTAGAGACAGTCTACATCTGCTCAACTTTTATTATTTGATGCCTCCACTATTGGTAATTTTTGAAATTGTTTTCTAAAGTAAGGATTGAGGTCACCTCATTTGCATGTCTGTACTAAAATGTTGAATAAATTGAATAATTGGGCTGTAAAATCAAAGCGTGTTTGATTATTTTGTTGTGATGAACAATTGGCATATGAGGTTTTTGGTTTTGATATTTAGAGATTATTGGCGAAGTGGTTTGTGAGATGATTGAATTTTCAGATGGTGAACAGTTGGGTCCGGTCAGACCGGGCAAGTAAGGCTGGTCAGACCGGAGGTATGTGTGCGGTCATACCGGCCAGCCTGCGGTCTGACCGGCCGACTCTGTGTCGGTTTCGGTTTTGGGTTGTTTCTTTGGATATCCGTGGTTAATTCGTATGTATGGCTTCTAGATGGATACTATGCGTATGTAATACCGTTGTGTGCTAACAATGAGTCAAGTTTGGGATAGCTTGTGGTCAGATATGGTTTCTTTGTTTGATTCATGTGTAGGTAATCTTTACGTCTCGGAAGAGTATTGCCGGTGATGGATCGGGAGTCAACTTGGGATAAGGTGATGTCCAGACGGTCAGATATCATGCGGGATACTTAGACTAAAGATCAATGCACGTGGTTGGTAAAGATTCCATATGACATACGATAGAGATATTGTGTGTGTATGGGATGCGGAGTTGAATTTGGAAGGAGTCCAAATTTGGTACAATTGGAGTATGTAAAGTTGGTTTCTTGTACAGGAAGGTTTCCTAGGTAGATTAGGACTTCTTGTATGAGTTTGGTTCGTGGCTTTAGGCTGCCTACCTCATGTATAAATAGAGGGAGGGTGTGGCCTCCCCGCATCGCTTTTGGAGAGCATTGAGTTGAAAGTTTAGTTAGGGTTTGGAGTTTAGTTGAGATTTTCGTGAGAAGTGCTGTTGTTGCACTTTGTAAACACAGAGAGAAGTATTAAAGTTATCATCTACTTTGAGAGATCTTTAATTTGTGTTTGCTCGGGTTCGGCGGTCTAACCGGCGAGTCATAGGCGGTCAGACCGATGGCATCGCAGCGGTCAGACCGGCAGGATAGGGCGGTCAGACCGACAGCACAGGGCGGTCAGACTGGCTGATCTATTCCAGGCAGGCCGATCTACATCGATTTGGGGGTAATTTTTAATTCCGCTAAAAGTTTTGGTTTTTGGGTACTTCAACCATTCACCCCCCTCTAGTTGGCGTAGTTCTTGTTCTTCGATCCTACAAGTGGTATCAGAGCCTCGTTTTTCTTCTTTGGATTTTTACCGATCTAGAGTTTTAAGCCATGGCTAACAAGTTTTCAACTAAGCCACATATTTTCGATGGTTTGGATTTTGTTTATTGGTCTGACAAGATGCAATTTTACATTATGGCTCAAGATTATGATGTTTGGCAAAAGGTTGCTCTTTCTTATGTGATTCCTGATCAAATTTCTACTGAAGCTTTGTAAACTGAGTTTAATAACAATTGCAAAGCTCGTAATATTTTGTTTAGTGGAAATTCTCGTTCAGATTTTGATCATGTGTCACATCTTAAAACCGCCCATGAGATTTGGATTGCTTTGAGAAACTTTCATCAAGGAACTACTAATATTAAAGAACTTCGTCAAGATCTTTCAGAAAGGAATACATAAAATTTGAGATGAAACCTGAAGAAACTTTGGATAATTATCTTGGTAGATTTAATAAAATTTTGAGTGATCTTAAATCTGTTGATTCTGCTTATGACACAAATTACCACAATTTGATATTTTTCGCCACTTTTTGAATGGTCTTGATATGTCTATTTGGGAGATGAAGGTTACATCTATTCAAGAGTCTGTTGATATGTCTATCTTGACATTGGATTCACTTTATACAAAACTCAAAACTCATGAGATGAATATTCTTTCTCACAAGATAGATTCTAAGTCTAGTGCTTTGGTTTCTCCTCCGACTTCTTTGGATGTTGGTGCTTCTTCGTCAAATTCTACCGCTCTTGCTTTGATTAATGCCATGTCCGATGAGCAACTCGAACAGTTCGAGGAGGAGGATTTGGCTTTGGTTGCTAACAAGATTTCTCGAGCTATGAACAATGTCAGGTACAGGAAAAGAGGAGGTCAAACTTGTTGCTTTGAATGTGGTGCACTTGGTCATATTCGTTCACATTGTCCTAAGCTTGGGAGAGGCAAGAAGGAAGACAACGGTGGGCAGAAAACCAAGGACGACAAGCCCAAGTCAAACAGCAAGTTCAATGGCAAGAAATCGAAGGAAGTGGTCAGGAAGATGTTGAGTCAAGTCTATGCTGCTTTTGATAGTGATGAAGAAAAGGAGAAGGAAAAGAATATCTCCGGTGTTTGCTTCATGGCTCATTGTGAATCGGATTCAGAGTATGAGGACAATGAGGTGAGTTCCCTTGAGGGAGCTATTCTTGTTTTAAGTGCAAAAAATAAGAAGTGTGAGAAGATGTATAAAAAATAAGAGTTTATGATTGAATCTCTAAATGCTGAAATTGCTAGATTGAAATCTCTTATTCCTGATGATGATGATTGCAAAAATTGTAAGATTTTAATGAATGAAATTTCAAAAATTAGAGAAATTAATGTTGTTCATGATTTGAAATTGAAATCTTCTTTTGCTCTTGGATTTGCTATGTACATACTCACTTTGGATGAATTGTTTTTAACTAAAAAAATTGCTAAAAAATATCAAGTTGCTTTTTATGCTAGTTTGATGTTTAACATGATTTGTGCTAAAAAGTTAAAACAACACAATATTTTGAATTGCTCAACATGTACACTAAACAAGATGAGATTGAAAGATGCTTTGCGTCGTGTTGAGTATATGGAAGATATTGTAAAATCTGATGAAGTGCTTTCTTGTCCAAAATGTCGTAAAAACAAAGGTGTCATGGTAGATTGTGAAAATTGTGCAAATTTGGAAAAAGAGATTTCTTATTTAAAAAGTTCTTTGGAAAGATTTTCTGATAGTAAGAAACAACGTAACATGATTTTGGATCAATCTAAAGTGACTAGCTACAATAGGGATGTAGGTTTTGATGTTCATGATTATTTCACTAAAAATCAACCTAATGTTTTGAAAGTAACTGAACATGGTGATATTTTGACAAAACCTAATGATGTGAAAACAGTTTTTAAATCTACTGGAATTATGCCTTCTCTTTCTGCTACACTAAAAGAAACCAAAACCGATATTTCGAAACCATTAATTTCTAGGGAAAAGTATGTTTGTTCTTTTTGTGGTAAAGATGGTCATTTTGTTGGTTTTTGTTTCAGATTAGCACGTAAACAGAAAAAAGAAAGAGAGACTGTTTTTGCAAAATCTAAGTGGCAGAAATCTAGTTTTCCCTCGAGGACACCGGTCAGACCGCAGTGGGTTGCGCGGTCAGACAGGCGGCCGGTCCGACCGGCTACTGGGCGTCGGTCAGACCGGGCTCCGGTCAGACCGGTGGTACAGAAGCGGTCAGACCGGGCCCCGGTTAGACCGGCCACTGTACTTCGGTCAGACTGGCCTCGAAGAATTTTTTCTAAAAATTATCAAACTGTTTTTGCTCGTGGATATATGCCTATTGGATCTACTGGTCGTGTGTCTCAGTACTGGATTCCTAAATTTCTTTTATCTAACCCCAGTACTGAGGCTTCGACATCTTCTTGTGTGTAGGCTTTGGTGGCGAGGAAGGAGAACGTGTGGATTGTGGATTCTGGTTGTTCGCGACACATAACCGGTGATAAAAATTGGTTCTCCTCCCTTAAGATGGCATCCAAGACGGAATCGATTATCTTTGGTGATGCTTCTACTAGTGCCGTTCTTGCTACAGGATTTGTCAAGGTAAATAACAAGTTTGAATTGAAAGAAGTAGCTTTGGTTGAGGATTTAAAATACAATTTGCTTTCGGTTTCACAAATTTGTGATGAGAATTTTGAGGTTCACTTTAAGAAAACTGGAAGTAAAGTATTTGATTCTTGTGATAACTCTGTGTTGAATATTTCTCGCTATGGAAGAGTGTTTAAAGCTGATTTTGAAAATCCTGTTTCACCTGTTGTAACATGTTTGGTTGCTATATTCAACAAAGATTTGATGTTTTGGCATCGTAGACTTGGACATGTTGGTTTTGATCATCTCACTAGATTAAGTGGTTTGGATCTTGTTCGTGGTTTGCCTAAACTTAAGAAAGAT
Source organism: Oryza officinalis (assembly GCA_008326285.1). NCBI lineage: Eukaryota > Viridiplantae > Streptophyta > Magnoliopsida > Poales > Poaceae > Oryza > Oryza officinalis. Next base: position 9,819,960 of record BDMV01000010.1, read on the forward strand.
CTTGATTTGGTTTATACACCGTATCGGCATGCTAAGATGGTTGCTTCTTCACATGCTCCTATTTTTTCTGTGATGACGGATGCACCGGGACAGCTCTTACACATGGACACTGTTGGTCCAGCAAGAGTGCAATCCGTTGGAGGAAAGTGGTATGTGTTGGTTGTTGTTGATAATTTTTCTCGATATTCTTGGGTTTTCTTTATGGCAAGTAAGGATGAGACTTTTGGACACCTTCAGAGTTTGTATCTTAGATTGAATTGTGAACTTCTCGGTTCTTTGAAGAAAATCAAAAGTGATAATAGTGGTGAATTTAAGAATGCTTTTTTTGAACAATTTTGCAATGAAAAAGGTCTTGAACATCAATTTTCTTCTCCTCATGTTTCGCAACAAAATGGTGTTGTTGAAAGGAAAAATTGTTCTTTGGTTGAGATGGCTAGAACAATGCTTGATGAGTATCATACTCTTAGAAAATTTTGGGCCGAAACTATTAATAGTGCATGTTATATTTCCAATCGTGTTTTCTTGAGATCAAAACTTAGAAAAACTTCTTATGAGTTTTGTTTTGGACATCAACCCAAAGTTTCACATTTGTGTGTTTTTGGTTGCAAGTGCTTTGTCTTGAAATCTGAAAATTTGGATAAGTTTGAGGCACGTTCTACCGATGGAATGTTTCTTGGTTACCCCGCTCATTCTCGTGGCTATCGTGTACTTGTTTTGGAGACTAATAAAATTGTTGAGACTTGTGAAATTACTTTTGCTGAGGCTAGTCTAGGAACTAGACCAGAAATTGCAGGTACATTGTCACATGTTCAGGGGGAGGATGGTCGTATTTTTGAAGATGAGAGTGACGATGACGACGATGAGGTTGGTTTCTTGTACGGGAAGGTTTCCTAGGTGGATTAGGACTTCTTGTATGAGTTTGGTTCGTGGCTTTAGGCTGCCTACCTCATGTATAAATAGAGAGGGAGGGTGTGGCCTCCCGGCATCGCTTTTGGAGAGCATTGAGTTGAAAGTTTAGTTAGGGTTTCGAGTTTAGTCGAGATTTTCGTGAGGAGTGCTGTTGTTGCACTTTGTAAACACAGAGAGAAGTATTAAAGTTGTCATCTACTTTGAGAGATCTTCAATTTGTGTTTGCTCGGGTTTGGCGGTCTAACCGGCGAGTCATAGGCGGTCAGGCCGGCGGCATCGAGGCGGTCTGACCGGCAGGACAGGGCGGTCACACCGATAGCACAGGACGGTCAGACCGATAGGACAGGGTGGTCAGACCGGCTGATCTATTCCGATCAGGCCGATCTATATCAATTTGAGGGTAACTTTTAATTCCGCTAAAAGTTTTGGTTTTTGGGTACTTTAACCGTTCACCCCCCTCTGGTTGGCTTATTTCTTGTTCTGCGATCCTACATGGGCCGTTTTGGTTTGATACCAAAATGTGCCATACCAATTTTTTTATAGTTTGAATAGTAAATGTGATGGTTTGATTTGAAGGCAAATTTTTGGTAATGCCCATACTCAATTTGGCCCAATTCTAGAACATTCTTCACCATAATTTGAAATTTGGCTCTCAATTGGCATAAATCCACACTCATTTACAACTCTACTCTACCAAAATATGGGTAGTGCCAAAACTTGCCTAGATTTTGGCACCACCAATATTTTCGTAGGGTATTAAACCAAACAAGCTAATTGTTTTTTAGTTATATTTTGTAGATAAGAAATATCAGGGTTCACCAAGTTATCATTTTTTGTTTGCTAACAATGCTAATGCTTTGTGGTTTAACTTAATTATCTACTCGATACACCTAGACATTTCCTTTGTATTTACTTCTTGTGAGTTGTGATATGTTATTGTATAGAAAGGGATACCACCAGCTACGTTTTTGGGGTGAGGGTTACTAGTTTACTATTTTTTCTCTTGTTGTTACTAGTAATATGTCCATGCTAACACTACGGGGTAACATTTGATAATTCAAACTGAAAAAGATATAACGTCACAGTGACATTTGATATTTTAAAGGCACTACATTTTCACATAGAATGGATGCTATGTTCAAGCAAAATATTACATAAAGAGTTATGCCAGTGACAATCACGCAGTACTTCACATCTTTCTTATGGCGTTCTGTACAAAATCAAATGACAGTTGTCAACAGGATTCGAATTTGTATTTTCTTTTTCTAAACCATGAATATTGAAATGATCTTTTACAACAAAACTTAAAAAACATGTGTAATTACCTGTCATTATTTATCAGTCAAGAACATCTTTATACACGATATTCCTAGTGTTTTTTCCTGCGGGGTCAACTTCTTTCTTTGGCATTGCCAAAATCCTTGTTGTTTGCCTTGACACACCCCTTGACAATACGACATATAATTGATCATGTGAAAAAAAGGGCTCTGGAAGATATATTCTAACATTTGAGATGGTTTGTCCTTGTGATTTATTAATGGTCATTGCAAAACTGAGACGTATTGGAAATTGTTTCCTCTTGAATTTGAAAGGAAGAGATATATCGTCGGAGGGAGACAAAGGTATACGTGGGATGAACACCCTTTTGCTTGCATGCTGCCCACCAATAATCTCAGCATCAATTGCATTATCTTGAAATGTCTTGATCATTAGTCTTGTTCCATTGCATAGTACATTGTTAGGATCAAGGTTGTAGAGGAGAATAACAGGGCAGTTGACCTTAACTTTTAGCTCATGTGGAAGGACGCCGTTTGGAGTGATCGTGTTCAGAAAGTCCAAAGGGTAGCTATTTTGGGGATCAACATCGACAGAATCATAGCTGTGATAAATCTTTTCCTTGCCAAGTGTAACGCCCTAAAAATTCGACCGATGAAAATGAAACACTAAAACGCATGATTTCAAAAAAACTTTTAAATCAAATTGCATCATGCCGAATTTAATCGCCCTTTTATTTGGATCTTTATTTATGGAGTTAAATTAATCGGAATTAATTAGGTATAAACCCTAAAAAGAAAAAATTGGTTAAATAAACAATTAAGATATAAATTGAAATAAAGTTTGGGCAAAATTAGTAGTAAATAAAATATTCTACATAAATGTCATAAGCGAGTTTTTTATTTGGATAGTATAAATTTTTACCATAAAATAGGAAATTATATATATATATATATAATTATCTACATATATAAATATATATAATGTATATAGATATAAGATATGGATGATATAAAATCTTGGGTGAATCTTTAAGGTGGAATAATACAAATATTGAGCAAAGTTCATTTGACCCGGACCCTAGCCGTCCCATCGCCGCTGTCGCGCCGTGCCTTGCCGCCTCGCGCCCCGCGCTCGTCGCCATCGCCGCCCTCTGCCGCGCCTCGCGCCCCACGCTCGCGCCGTCACCATCGCCGCTCTCCCCTCTGCCGCGCCTCGCGCCCCGTGCCTACGCCGTCGCCATCGCCGCCCTCCCCTCTATCGCACTGCGCGCCGCCCGTCGCATCGCGCTGCCACGCCATCGCGTCCCCGTGCCACGCCGAGCCCCACGCGCCACGCGCTGTCGCGTCACCGCGTCGCCGTCGTCGTCCCGTCCGCCGCGTCGGCCTCCGGGCCCCTCCCCGCCCCTATAAGACCCCCGGCCCCTCCCCTTCCTCCCCGTACCACCCTCACTCCCTCTCCCCTTCCTTCCCCGTTTTCCCCTTTTCCTTCGGGCTCGGCGCCGGTCGGCGCCGCCTTGCTGCCGCCGCACTGCCGCCGCCGGTAAGCCATTTCCCCCCTCCCCTTCCATTGGCTGCTGCCTGCAAAAGAGGGAGAGACCAAGGGAGAAGAGAAGAGAAAGAGAGGGAAAGGTAGAGAGAGAGGGAGCAGAGAGAGGAAGAAAAACGAAAAGAAAGAAAAAAAAAGAAAAGAGGAGAAAAGAAAAATAAAAGGAAAAGAAAAAGGGAAAAAGTAAAAGAAAAAGAAAATAAAAGAAAAGAGAAAGTTTAGGAAAATCGGGAGAAAAATTAATTTATATAAATATATACGTATATAATAGTTGGTAAATTAATCGTAGATTATTTTTGGAAATTCTTGGAAAATAAATTGTGGTTATCTATTTAATAGGTTAGTTATTTAGTTATTTATTTAGTTAGTTAGTTATTTAGTTATTTATTCATTAATCTATTTACCCACTTAGTTATATATTGAGGTTATTTAGTTATTTATTTATTTATTAGTGTTAATTATTATCGGAATCTAATTATCGGGTGAATTTATTCGGAATCGCGTAAATTAAAATAGGTAAAATACCTTAATCGGCTAATGCAAATATTTTAGGACAAATGGATTAACACCGAAATTTTACTATTTCATAAATAATAGAATCGATAACGAAATTTGACACTCGCGCTCGATTTTTTTGGATTTTTTTGGGTTTTATTTGAATTCTAATTGAATTCAAATCAATTTCTTTCGCACGTAATTCTAGACCCCGAGGGAGTTGCGATTTCGAACGAGGATTAAGACCCGCAGGACTTCGAACAAGGCAAGCCATCACTAAACCTTGAACATGTTGAGCCAATTGCGAACTTATTTTTGGATTCAAAATAAAGTTGCATGCTATATGAATATATGTGAATGCCCTACCTTGCTATATGCCATGCCTTTGATATTGATTATCCATGCAAATCTTTGTCATCCACAATATCGTGTATTTTTAGTTGATACTTGTCAATGCTTAGCCATGCTACATCAGAATCATGCACATTCATATTTATCAAAACGCTTTATGCTCGGGCAACTACCTTTGGGAAGGTGGTTGAGATGCGGCATGTGGAGACATGAGCGCCACATTGCCATGACATTGATGACATGGTTTGCGAAAGGAAAAATAAAACTAAATAACTATTTTCGACCGGGGCAGTTGGAGGACTTGGGTGGTGTTCGGTAAAGGCAAGTGCCGACCCTGGTCAGTTAAGGACCGAGCCATGAAGCTAAACATGAAACGACCCCCGTACAACCGTACTTCTTGAATGGGTATAGACCTAGCAGAGTAAATAGCCGAGCGGAGGCAGTATCCATGCATAGTGGTCTTCTTGATGTGTATGAGAGGCGGGGGCCTACGGTGGAGTCGCCACTGGTAGGACTGCCATGTATGAACCTAAACTTAATTATAACTTAATGCATGCGTAAGTCTTCCTTCCCCGGGAGCGCCAGAACTCCTCTCACTGCTACAAACTTGTGACGCCTAGAGTGCATGAGGATGCAAGTTCTTGGAGCGGGTACTGCCAATGTGAGGTTATTGAAATGCTTTACCGTGACGCGTCTCATGTGTTGGGACAAGGCTCATGCGTTGGGCAGTCGCGAAGTACGGGTAAAGTGTACATCCACTGCAGTGTGAGTAAATCAAATCTATTCGAATAGCCATGCTCGCGGTTATTGAGCACCGGGACGTGCATTACACTTGGCTAGACTCTAAAATTCTTAAACTGATTGGGATGGGATGTTGCATGATGATTTTATACTGGTGGATCCACTTCTCGAGAGGCGAGAAGGGGTAGACCCCAGAAAACCATGACGACCTAATGGCGGGAAGCTATCCTTGGAATCACAATGGATGGTGGACAGAACCGTCATTGATTAATGGACTATGGTATTAAAACTTGATCAGTCTATGCTAGGTCTTAGGCTTGTGAAAAGATTTCCAAAACTTGCTTTATGCAAAAGAACCTGAAGCCACTCCTTGAAATACCCTCTATTATATGCATTATTGTTGTGGTGGCTTGCTGAGTACGGTTGGTACTCACCCTTGCAGTTTACAACTCAACCAGAAGTCAGGGATGACGCTTCGAAGGATCCCTACGCCTACTACCAGGAGGTTGCTGATGACGATGGCGCTCAGTAGGTCTTAGTTACGGTCGTTGCCTATGACAATGGCGTTGCCACCGTCTCTAATCCGCTACCTTATCTGTTTCTGCTTTTGGTTGTATTCCGGACCGTTTGGTCCCTTGTTCTAAGACTACTGCCTTCGGGCCTATTGTTGTAATAATTCGTACTAAACACTCATGTATGCGCATTTGGTATTTCAACTATGAGTTCGTGTGTACCAGACTACTTGATCCAGGGAAATGGTACAGTTTACACAAAGGATTCCTGTTGTGAAAACAGGGGTCCACACCAGGAAACCTGTCAATCATCTTCGTGTTCAGTTTATCCATGAAATTATTTTTTGTTGAGAGAATAGCCCATGTGCTCATATAATCTGCGGAAGAACTTGTCTAAAATCACCACCAAATACAATGACCTTTCCTCCATAATATCTTGTAGGGGTCTATCAAGAGTCTCAACTGCCTGATGCTTTGTCATTGCAACTTCATCCCAAATAATCAAGGACGCCCTGCGAAGTAGCTCTGTGGTGCCACTCTGCTTTGTGAAGTTACACATGCTATTGTGAGCAAGCTTGATTGGAATTTTAAACCTCGAGTGTGCGGTGCATCCTCCGGGCAATATCGATGTTGCGATACCAGATTCACGGTTGCAATGGTTATTAACCCATCGAATCGCACCCTAACAGGAAGTGCCTTGTAAAGGAATGTATTTTCAGTGCCACCTGGACCATCAACGAAAAATACCTGACTCTTCTTTCGTCTCCTCTCTCTCGCTCGCACTCTTCTCTCCCTCTCTCTCACCGCCTCACCTCTCCCTCCACCGCTTCTCCCCACCTCTTCCTTGTTGCGGCTATGGGAGTTTGCGGTGTTGGCGACGACGGCTTCTCCCGCGGCAGATCCGACAGCGGCAGTGTCAGCGGTGGGCGGGGCGGCATCGACGGGGTCTCCCGCGACGGATTGGGAATTGGAAGCATGGGCGGCTAGCGAGTGGCATCGACGGGTGTTCCTGCGGTGGATCCAGCATCGGTGGAGTCTCCCGCGGCAGATCCGGCATCGACGGCAGGCTGGCGGTGTCGGTGGGTGTTAATTCCCACGGCGGATCTGGCATTGACGGTGGGAGGGTGGCGTCGGTTGGGGTTCCTGCGGCGGCTCCAGGTGGATGTACAACTTAGGACATTATTGATTCTTGTTCTTGTTCATGTGAGATGTGTTGCTCTTGTTCATGTGGGAGTTCATGTGTTGATATGAGATCTCTTGATGTGAGATCTGTTGATGTGAACTGTGTCGATCATATGTTGTTCATTTGTTGTTCTTATTCATGTGGGAGTTCATCTGTTGATGTGAGATGTGTTGTTCATTTGTTGTTCATGTGTTGAAGATTGATATGAGGAACTGGAAACTGGATTACGGCCGGGGTTGGGGTTGCTCGAAGTATCGGCTTGAAGTATTGGCTCGAGCCATGGCTTCCTTTTTTTTGGCTCATGGATTCCACATTGGTGCCAGTTTTTAATATGACATTGGTGCCGGCACACTCATTAGTGCCGCCTACTAGGTGCCTATTAGGGTTTTCCAACCGTCACCAAAGTCCATTTTTGTAGTAGTGTTCTCAATCACATGATGTTTTGGTAGGGTATTAAACCAAACAAGCTCATTGTTTTTTAGTTATATTTCGTAGATAAGAAATATTAGGGTTCACCAAGTTATCATTTTCTGTTTGGTAACAATGCTAATGCTTTGTGGTTTAACTTAATTATCTACTCGATACACCTAGCCGTACGTTTCCTTTGTGTTTACTTCTTGTGAGTTGTGATATGTTATTATATATAAAGGGATACCACCAGTTACGTTTTTTGGGTGAGGGTTACTGGTTTACTATTTTTTCTCTTTGTTGTTATGCAGCTATTGCGAGTGCATACCGGAGCTAGACGAGGTATGGCTCAAAGCCTGGTGGAATTTAATTTCAGAGTCTGTTGGACAGCCGATCCATCAGCTGGATCAGCTCTGTGGGCAATGCCTCCGGTCCTTTTGTGCTCTCTCCTGTCCGAACCATCAGGTCCATCCACACCCCCAGGGGAATCATGCTGCAGGACCTGGTATAATTACTATTGAGCGTTTGAACGGCTTGTTGGTCATAGAGCAAGAACAACTCCCAGTGGAATTTGGTCAAGATGTTCACGTCAGTACTTATTGTAATTTGTAAGTAAATGTGATTCCAGGTGATGGTTGGCGAGGACGGGCGTCACAGGCTCCCTATTAAGCGCCTCCTCGCTGAGCATGGAGATCCGCAGGATGGACCGGTAGAGCCAGATTGGAACCTTTGTGCTCGTCCATGGTGTAATGAGATGTTCAATGGAGATGCTATATATTGCTGCCTTAGGTGCTTCCATTTACTGTGAGGACACCGATTGGATGTGATTACATAAGATTAAGAAATAACCCTATTTTATGTTGTGAAACCAAGGTTGGTTTTGATTCATTTGTGATGAAAAATTGGCAAGTACCGGAAATGCAGGAAATATGTGCGTGCACTAATATGGGTGGAGGAGCAAAGGTCTGACATGGTTAAGAGATGTAACAGCCCTCCCTCCAAAACCACGTTGCCCAGCCCATCCGACGGGCGGGCCCACTTACACATATCACCCTACTTACATTTTCGTCCTCGCTTCGTGTAAAAGGGTTAACCTGGAAGTGGTATGGTTGGAGAAAAAACCTTATAAGTTGGTTTCACCCTTGTTAAACTAGCAAAGTGGTACTAAATATGCGCACACAGCTTTCATAGGCCACACAAGCCATATCCTAATTGGGCCAGGATATCACACACCCCCCTCAAAGGACCCAACGTCCCCGTTGGTCCAACTCACCCACATAGCTACACAGGCATATGGGCAAATGCCCCGGAACACAACCCCTCTTAGCGTACGTCTGTACGTCTAGTGCCGGCGCCATATGCCATGCCATGTGCTTCACATAGAGCCCACATGCGCCCTGCGCCATATGCCCGCACACTAACCCGTACGTACAACCACAAGGGTCGGCTCTGATACCATTTGTAACAGCCCTCCCTCTAGAACCACGTTGCCCAGCCCATTCGACGAGTGTGCCCACTTACACATATCACCCTACTAACACTTTCGTTCTCGCTTCGTGTAAAAGGATTAACCCAGGAGTGGTATGGTTGGAGGGAAGAGGCCTTATAAGTTGGTTCCCCACCCTTGCTAAACTAGCAAGGTGGTACTAAATATGCGCACACAGCTCTCATGGGCCACATAGGCCATATCTTAACCGGGCCAGGATGTCACAAGAGGCCATGTGACAAGGTTGGATTGATGTCAGGATCCTTGGTGGTCAACCTTGGTCAACGGTGGATCGGGACTAAACTCAGGGAGGAGTTGAGGTCTAGAACGGTCAAGGATGCCATGTGATAAGGTTGAGTACAAGGTGGCGCACGGTGGACGAACGCCGTGTTGGGAAATCTTCGCAATGGGCTTCACAAGGTCAAGTGCAAGTGCTGGAATCCACGAAGAAAATTGGAAGAAAAAGAAAAGGAAAAAAGAGAGAAGGATGCGGCCTAAGCAAAGGAGCCCGAGCCGACCTCCCTCCTCCTCCATTTGATCGGCTCGACATGGCCCAAGACAGAGACGGCCCAAAGGGAAGCCCAGCCAAACTTCCACTCTCTCTTCATTGGCGTAGTCCACGGCGGCCCAAGGACGCGTCGGCACGCGCATGCGGCTCGTCGGGAAGTCGTACGGTGTGGGACCTGTTGGTGATATACCCTAGAGGCAATCATAAAGATGGTCGTATCACGTACTATGTTTACATCTTTGTTATACATTGTTCCTTAAAATAGATAACTTATTATTGATCAATGAATATGTGATTCGTTCATGAGACTATTTATGTTGTAAGTTACTATTTCTAAAGGGTCCCTGATCAAATATCATATATGGAACAAATATGGTTCAATGATCAGCGCATTATTAATTGATGATCATGTTACATGGATCATGGTATGGAGATACCAAATTAATAATATGGACACATGTTGAAGAACATGTTGTTGGATAGACCCAACATGAGACACTGCAAGAACTATATGTGATGTGCCATTAGTGGTCTTATATTAGTGTTGATGTAGAATCCTTAGATCTAAGATTATCATGGTTCCCAACATGTGTAGTAGCTTGCTTAGGGACCGCTAAACACTACTCCGTAACTGGGTAGTTATAAAAGTAGTATTCGGACATGCTATGAAACATGTAGTGGGATATGAATAATCAAGATGGGATTTGCCCCTCCCTTGGAGAGATATCTCTGGGCCCCTCGATGTTATAGATTATGGAAGTGCATGGCCATGCCAAAAGTGATTGAGGAGTCAATCACAGGTTAAATAATCTATTACAGGATCGAGTGAATGATTGAGCTATTAAAGGATGGCACATATCTAGTCTTGAGCTTAATCGATATCGTGAGGCAAAGAGGTTCATACAAGTATACACTAGAGGTTCAGCCGATATGATCTTTATGTATGCCCGGTGGGTCAATATGTTCTGCTAGGGGCCGCTGTTGACACGTGGACCGAAAAGGAGTTTTCGGGTTGCAGCTGAGTGTACATGAACCTACAGGGTTGCACACTTAACGGGCCGGAATAAAGGGATTGGATGGAGATCCAATATTTGCTCAATTCGGATAGGGATCCGAGTAGGACTCCTATGGGCCTAGGAGGCCCAGTTATGAATCCTATATATATCCTTCAGGTGATGAGGCTGGTCGATATAGAGAAACCCTAGCCGTCACTCCCCTCCCGAGCAAAACCCTAGACGCACACGGGTGCTAGCACGACCGTGCGACGTGTTCCTTCCCTGGACGTGTGGATACTGGTAGAGGCGCCGCTGGTCTGCGGTGCTGATCAGAGTGAGAGCATGGCGGGGCGCACACATGAGGAGGACAAGATCAGGTTGCTGCGATCCACTACTTCCTCTACATCGACGCGTGCTATGTCGCCAACGTTCCTTCAGCTTCTTAGCACCTACTTCCGCTACACAGCACGTCGAGTGGTAATGATCTATGATCTCATACTTACATGGTTCCTGGTTTACGCAACAGAAAAATTTTGATTTATGCTATTGTAGCCTATGCGTATCCCAACAGGACCCATGGAGTGCGAAGGAACACGCGGGCTTGCGGTCCCCATGGCAACGTGGTGGCCGTTTGTTAGAGCGTGCCATACGGCGTGGGGTCCATGCGGTTTTCGGTGCGGCTAGAACACGGCTCGAGTGGGATGCGTGGCTTCTCTTGGGTGGCACGCGACCCTGTCCACGGATTAATGACCAAAGCGGTGGCTGGCGATTGGCTAATTTAGGGAGGACGCAGATCGTGATGACCACACCAGGGCGCGCGGGAGGAGTGGTGCGGCACGGATCTTCTGTGAAAAGGAGGATTCGGTGTGGACAGCGATGTGGCATCAATCCAGGTGGTTTCCTTCGATTGTAAGGAACAATGGATGGCCTAGATTGCACCTGAGTTAGGGTTTCGCCCTACGGGCAATTAGGACATTGTCTTAGGGGGGATTTCATCCCTCTTAGCCTATGAATAGAGAGGTGGATGTTAGGGTGAGAGGTGTCCCTTGTATCCCTTTGTGAGAGTTTTGTGGGAGTTTTGTGAGAAGTTGCCATTAGGGTTTTTTGGAGAGTTTAAATTCATATTCATGTGAAGTTGTATGGTTATGTGTATTTGAATGTGTTGTTCCAACACTTTTGCAATTTAAATTCCGCAATTTAAATTTTGCAGTTTGAATTTCTTGTCCTTGCAATGATGAGGGAGGAAACCTTATTTGCTTTCGAGCACTTGGAGAGGTTGAATTCCTTGATCTAGCAGGATCGTATCGAGTTCCTCTCATATCTCTTTCCAGATCTAGCTAACTCGATAGTTGTGGTCTAAGGGAGGTTTGGAGAAAAGATTTTGCAGAGTATTTGGGGGAAAAAATTGAAGACACTATATTCACCCTCCCCCTCTTTAGCGAATACCGTTCCTTCAATTGGTATCAGAGCCCGATTAAGTTTGTTGTATCCTAACCGTGGCAACGAACGACGTTATGGAAAAATACTCGGCAAAACTGTTTGTTTTCGATGGACAAGACTTAGTCATTTGGAAGGAACGGATGGAAGCTTATCTCCAGTCGCAAGGGCATAATGTGTGGAACAAGGTTAAATCACCTTACACTTTGCTCGATGATGCAGAAATCATAGCCGCAAACATGGCTCATGTTGATTTTAACTATCGTGCTAGAAATGCAATTGTCGGTGGGATCTCGATAGGAGAATTCAACCGTGTTCAACACCACAAGTCTGCTCATGACATGTGGACTATCCTGTGCAATTTTCATGAGGGAAACAATGATATTCAATTGGTTTGTCAGAATCAATTTCAAAAATAATATCAAAGGTTTGAAATGCACCCAGGAGAGTCAGTTGATTCCTATTTCAAACATTTATGTGAAATTGTTTCTAAGTTGAGATCTGTTGGCAAAGAATTTTCTGATATTGATAATGCTTGCCACCTCTTCAATTGTCTTGATTATGGTGTTTGAAAAATGAGAGCTACATCCATCACAAAGAATGCACCTTTGAGTGACCTTACTATGAATAAGCTTTACTCAGAGCTGAAAACACATGAGATGGACATCTTCCATCGGAAAAGCCTCAAGTATTCAGTGGCTTTGGTAGCTGATCCTTCTGAAAGTAATTCTTCTACTGACTCAGCTTTTGTGTGTGTGGTGGTTTTTCACTTGCCGCTTTAGACTCAATTACTGAGAAGCAATTAGAGAAGATCCCTGAAGATGATCTTGCTCTTTTTGCCAAAAAGTTTTAAGATTCTAGGAAAATGTGAGAGAAAGAAAGAGAGGTAGACCTAGTGATCCAATCACATGCTTTGAGTGTGGAGAGCCAAACCACATAAGAGTAAACTGTCCCAAACTAAAAAAGAAAAGTGACGAGCCATTCAAGAAGCCCGAAGGACAAGGGCGAAAAGGAAGGAAGGAGTTGATGAAGAAGGCAATCCACAAGGTCTTGGCAGCTCTTGTCGAGGTCTAGCTCAGCGACATCGACTCCGACGATGATAATCAAGAGAAGAGGGACAAGGATTTATTCGACATGTGCTGCCTCGCCTACAACAACAACTTCATCAGCATGTGTCTCATGCCACTTGAGGATGAGGATGACTCATCGGAGCCTCCTAAGGTATGTCCTCATGATACCCCTTCTTTGGATGATTCCCTCTGTGATGATTCTTGTTCTGATGATGGCTCTGTTGATGGTGAACCAATTAAAGAGAGGATGGCACATGTAATGATGACAATTAGCAACAAGTATAGGTCTTCAGTGCTTAAAATGGAGAAACTAAAATATGAGAATGAAGGAATAACGCTAGAAATTGCTAGGCTTCACTCCATGATTCCTGAGGAGAATGCATGTCTTTCTTTTGCTTCATATCTTTCTGAAATCAACCTACTCAAGAATAGTTTGAGTTCATGTACTTTAGGACCTGGGAATTCCCCTAGTGCTAGCGCTGCTTGCTCTGCTTGTGATGCCATAAAAGTTGACATAAGCTTACTTGAAATAGAACTTAAGAAATGGAAAGAAAAATTTGAACACATCAATAGGCACTATGAACATGACAGGATTAGTAGTTGTGAAAATTGTCCTATCCTCACTAGTGAAAATGATGAGTTGAAACAACAAATTGGCATGCTTAAAAATAGGAACAACTTGCAAGAATCTTCTACTTCTAAGAAACCTATTCAATCTTCAGGCTTAAATTGTGTTGTCTTGCAAACTAAACTGAAAGATGCTAAAGTTGTTATTGGTTCATGTATTTCACTTAAGCTTGATCTTGTTTCTGCTAAGAATGAGCATGTCAAGTGTGAGGAATCCATTGCTAAACTAACTAGAGAGAACACCTATTTACAACAGTCCTTAGAGAGGTTTTCCCAAGGAAAGAAAAAGCTGAATATGATGCTAGAGCAATTCAAAGTGTCCATAAACAACCAAGGCATAGGCTATTGATTTTGGTGAGTCTTTGAGAATAGGTACATACCCATGAGATAATTGACATTACAGATGGAATGATAGAGCTAGCCCAAAAACCTATAACCTTGAAGTCTGCAGGGTTCATAGGAAATACTAGCTCTAGTGTACCCAAAAGCTCTGAGCCAAAATTGGTTCCTATGTCTAGCAAGTCTAAGCCTGTAGAGCCTAAAGAGAGAGCAAATCCTCAAAATCCAAAACAAGTTGAGCACAAGAGAAACCTGAACCAAGTCAAGCCTATAGAGAAAACCAAGTTTGAGTGCACCTTTTGTAGGAAAGCTAGTCATTTGGTTGGGTTCGGCTTTAGAAAGGCTAGAAAGGAGTGCCAAGAACGTCTTAGGACTTTGAGAGCTACCCATAGAGTCCCTAAGAGGGTTGAGTGTGCTTGTCATTGTCGTTCAAGTGGTGTATCTCGCTTTCCTCACCCAGATGTGTACCCTTGACATGACCTAGCAGGGTTGGGGGTAGAACAGGCAGGGTCAACATGCATATCATTCTTTTGGTAACTCTAAAATTGCTTCTACTCCTTGCTTGATTCAGTACTAGATTTAGTACTAACCCCAATTCTGAGTCAGCAAGATCTGCTTTGTCTTGCTTGTAGGACTTTCGAGTGGGGCGGAGTAACTCTTGGCTTGTGGACTCCGGTTGCTCATGCCACATGACTGGTGAAGCCAAGTGGTTTACTTCTCTCACTCGCGCATCCGGTGATGAGACCATCACTTTTGGGGATGCGAGCAGTGGACGTGTGATGGGCAAAGGAATAATCAGAGTCAATGATAAATTCATGCTGAAAGATGTGGCGCTTGTGAGCAAACACAAGTACAACTTGCTCTTAGTGTCACAACTTTGTGATGAAGACCTGGAGGTACGATTCAAGAAAAATAGTTCCCGAGTTCTTGATTCTTCTGAATCTTTTGTATTTGACATTTCTCGAGTTGGTCGAATTTTCTTTGCAAACTTTTATTCTTCTTCTCCTGGACCCTCTAGATGTCTTATTGCTTCTGAGAATAGGGATTTGTTCTTTTGGCATCGACGTCTTGGTCACATTGGTTTTGATCACTTGTCTCGAATCAGTGGTATGGATTTAATTCGAGGTTTGCCTAAGTTGAAAACTTCAAAAGATCTTGTTTGTGCACCTTGTTGTCATAGCAAGATGACAGCTTCCTCCCACAAGCCTATAACATTGGTCATGACAGATGGGCTAGGACAACTGCTTCACATGGATACGGTTGGTCCTGCTAGGGTCCAGTCAGTTGGGGGAAATGGTATGTTCCGGTTGTTGTTGATGATTTCTCTCGATACTCTTGGGTTTATTTTCTTGAATCAAAGAATGAGACTTTTGACTTTTTTCAGGATATTGCTCGCCGGTTGGCCTTGGAGTTTACTGGATCTCTTGAAGCGATTCATAGTGATAATGGTTCTGAGTTCAAAAACTCTGCTTTTGAATATTTTTGTGCTTCTTCTGGAGTTGAACATCAATTTTCTTCACCATATGTTTCACAACAAAATGGCATGGTTGAGAAAAAGAACCGCACACTTGTGGAGATGGCACGAACTATGCTTGATGAGTATGTCACTCCAAGAAAGTTCTAGACTGAGGCTATTTCTGCTGCTTGCTTTGTTTTCAATCATGTTTTCTTGAGAAAAATCCTACACAAAACACCCTATGAGCTCATATTTGGTCGATGACCAAGTGTTTCACACTTCAGGGTTTTTGGTTGCAAGTGTTTTGTTCTAAAACCAGAAAATTTGGACAAGTTTGAGTCTTGATCTTCTGATGGCATCTTTCCTTGTTATGCAGTCCAATCTCATGCCTATCAAGTTTAAGTTCTTGCAACTAACAAAATTGTGGAGACTTATGAAGTTACTTTTGATGAGAATAGCCTAGGTGCTAGAACAGACATTTTAGGTTCTCTAGATGAAAGCATCCTTGTGGAAGAGGATTCAGATGAGGACGATGATGATTCCATCCTCCCTCCCTTGGCTAGTTCACCACCTCTGCAAGAAAACAGATCTCCTTCCACTACATCACCTTCAGGAGAAGCTACAATTGCCTCATCTTCATCGGTTGTACCCGAGGAGATCGATGGTGGCACATCAGGACCAACAGCTCCCCGACACATCCAGAACCGACATCCGCCTAAAACAATGATCGAAGGCTTGGATAAAATGGTAACTAGAAAGCGGTCTTATGATCATGTCAATTCTACTTTTGTTGCCTCTTTTGAGCCCAAAAATGTCTATCATGCTTTATCTGATGAGAATTTGGTCAATGCTATGCATGAAGAGTTAGAAAATTTTGAAAGAAACAAAGTTTGGACCTTGGTAGAGCCTCCCTTAGGTTTTAATGTGATTGGAACTAAACGGGTTTTCAAAAACAAACAAGGGGAGGATGATCAATTATTCGAAACAAAGCCAGACTAGTTGCACAAGGGTTCACCCAAGTTGAAGGCTTGGATTTTGAAGAAACCTTCGCACTAGTTGCTAGATTCGAAGCTATCCGAATTCTTTTGGCTTTTGCTGCTTCTAAAGGTTTCAAACTTTTTTAAATGGATGTTAAAAGTGCTTTTCTGAATGGTGTTATTGAGGAAGAAGTTTATATCAAACAACGTCCTGGTTTTGAAAATTCAAAATTTCCAAATCATGTTTTCAAACTTGATAAAGCTCTTTATGGTTTAAAATAAGCTCCCAGAGCCTGGTAGGAAAGATTGAAAACTTTTTTGATTCAAAATGGTTTTGAAATGGGAGTTGTTGATAAAACCCTCTTTACTCTTCGTAGTGGCATTGATGCCGCTCCACTATTGAGTGCTCGATGCCACCGTGCTTCGTCCCGACGGCGTACGTCCGACGCTCGGCTACTCGGCTTCAACCTCCCCTCGACCACCATGCTGGGATCAGGCCTCCAGGCCGGTGGCGAGCATGGCGTCTTCGATCTCTTGCACTCTCACCCAATCGCGTCACGCAACGGACATCTCGTCCTCGAGCTCCAAAGTGAGGGCCACGTCGATGGAAGCCTCAGGCTGTGCGTCTGCAACCCCATGATGAGGGAGGTGGCTGTGCTGCCTCCTCTGCTTTACAAAGACAGGCCCAAGATCTACGCATGCACATTGCTCACCGGCGCCGACCTCAACCAACCTTGCCCATTCTCCGACTTCTTCCGTGTGTTCATCATTGACAACTGTGACAGGTTTTCACCGTGCTCTGTTCCTACTCGTCAGACACATGCAGCTTTAGCATGGAGGCCAAGAAGACGTCAGGCCCCAAGCTCACGAACTAGGACCTTGGCAAGCTAGGCTAGGGCATAGTGCTCCACAGCGTCGCCTACTGGCCGCTGAAAAGAACGGCACTAGTAGTATGCTTCGATACGCCGGCACCGGCGCAGGTGCGCATGCCGCCGGACGGCGTTCCCAACCCGCTCCAATACCTCCGTTTGCTCAGCGTCACACCCTGATGTGGCCATGGCTACTATGGATACAACTGTTGCTCACATCATAGGTCAACAGGAAGATGTGAAGATCAAGTTATCCAAGTTCTGGATTCCAATTCGGTCACCTGCTACAGTGATAATTTCAAATGGCCGCCAAATATGCATACGAGCTCCCTTTTGGGCCCATGAGTACTTGATAGAAAGCTCTTGGTGTTCTCTTTCCAATGGATCTAGTCTCATCTCCAAATTCTATCCTAGTTGGCCGCAATCATAGAAACAAGGTGCTACATCACCTACAATGGGCCTATGGGCTTGTAACTTTATTTGGGACCCCGGCCCAGGTGGGGCCCATGTGGGGTGCGCCCCAACCTGGTGGAGCACGACCTAGGAACCCCCTTGGTCATCCTCCCACCCCTTTGAATAGCTAGGTACCCCTTCAAGGTTCCTTGGGTTTTGTTTAGATTAAAGTTTAGCTTCGCTACTTTGCCGTGTAATCCCGTGATCTGTTAGATCGCCGGTTTGCTCATTACGGAACTCCAACATATCATTTGTATCCAATTCCTACTTGCAATTCAGATTGCTTTTATCTTGTTCTTACTTGTTTCTTCGATTTGCTTGCAGGAATAAGGTTGATTTGCACCAGCAAGATCAACAACCCATGGATAGGTGTATCAATCGCTAAGGCGTAACACAACAACGTCTTGTGCGGTTGTAGTCGGGTCATCAACATTTCTCCCGAATCATAGTTATCATCAACTCACCAAAAGATCAGGACAACCATATCCCTGAGCGTATCGAGTGGAGTTTAGGGTTTATCAAGTGGTATCAGAGTAGCTCAGGATTTATCAAGTGATATCAGTGCATTCGTTGATCCATGAGTTCTTATCTACCTATAACTAGAAAATAACCATACAAAAAAATTTGCTTGCATTACCTAGCCATCTTTGTGCCGCTGCATTGTTCTTTTTAGTTTTTGCTTTGTTGAGTTTTGCGTTGCATTGTCGAGTAGTATTGCTGGTCTTAGCGTCTAGTCCGTTTAGAGTTTCTAGTTCTGGTCATGTTTAGTACCACTGTCATTGCCGCCACCATCGCCGCCGTGTCTTTGTTATTGTCGGGACCCTCGAAAACGGAATCATCTCGCCGCTAGGGTTCGATTTTTGTAATTTTCAGAAGGTTTTGGCTGTTGGTTTTGGAGTTGTTGAGTTGCATCTAGGGTTTGCGGTTTAGTCGACTTGTGCTGGTGCCCTGCTTTTGTTTCTGTTGCACGAGGAAGAAGAAAGAAGAGGATAGTAGATCGGTTTTTGGATGGAGTGCTACAATCTGTAGATTGGTTTCCTTTTTGTGAGTCCCCACCCTATGTGAAGCTGACCTGGACCACCCCATGTGAATCTCATCTTCCCCCATCCGAGTTTGACTCCCTCCCTCTCCTCTCGATTTCAATCTACACCATGACTTCCTATATACTTTGGTGAAATTTTATTTTGGTGTTCGATTCGAGATCTGTTTGCAAAAACGGAACCTATGGGACGAGAACATTCCATTTTTGTATATATAAAATTTTAGGGTTTGGACTTTTATATTTGAGTCCATGTAATTTTCATATTTACATTTGAGTCCTTGTAATCTTGCCTTCAGGTCCTTGAGTCGTTTTTGCTGAAAGAAATCAAAAAAAAAGAAAAAAGGTAGAAAGGTGCTAAAAAAGGAAAACAAAAGCCACATCAAAAAAACAAAAGAAAAAAGAAGAAAGAAAGAAAGAAATAAAAGAGAAAATCAGCTGTTATCGTTGAGTTTACTTTTGTATATCAGAGTTGTGCTTGAGTTGTTCATAGTACTATTTTGTGGTATTGTTTGTGTCTAGGCTCGCATCTCTAGTACGTTCTAGCCTAGGACTAGCACGGTACTTGACTTTGAACAATTATTCAACTTTGCATTCTCTGATTTGAGCATTTGCTATTCCTTTGCTACATATTTAAGCCTACCCAGAGCTCCACAGATTTGATTGCAGCCGTACAGCATTGGGTCTAGGTTGAGTCGGTGTGGTCACTATTTCGCTTGCTTTGGTAAGATATTGTAAGAGATTGGTTAAAAGCTTGAGTGTGTGTGAATATTTGAGCCTCCACTACCTAGTAGTTGATAGGAGCGTGCGTATTCTTGTGTGTGTTTCTTGTTTGCTACTAACCATGGCAGGATTATGCAAGGGGATACGGGATGCTCAACATCGACTTTTTCACCTTCAACGAGATATGACGACTTCTCCACGTGATCCATATGAGGTACCTGACTATAATTTTGCATGAGTTGAATCTAAGTTACTATTCTATGATGGTAAGTATGATTCTGTTGCTTATGTTGATTGGGAGCTAGCAGCAGACAACAAATTTGATAAATATGATTTTTTTGATGCTCAAAAGATTAAGGCTGCTAGTAATAAGTTCACCTCTACTGTATTCTTTTGGTGGAGTCATGTTAATAATAAACCTGAAACTTGGAATGAGTGCAAAACCATGATGAAAAAGCGTTTTGTGAGTTCTTATTACAAATGTATTCTTCTTGAGAAATTAGAACATCTGAAACAAGGTGATAAAACTATTAGAGAGTATATCTATGAATTTAAAGTTTGTATCATCTACAGTGGTCCAAAAAAATGTAATGAGAACACAATGCATAGATTTTTCAAGGGGCTTAAGTATAAAATTCAGGTTATGCTTGCTAATGTGACATATAATCATATTGGACACCTATTCATAATTGCTCGTAGCATTGAGAGTCAAATTTTACAAGATTTCATACCAAATGCGAGAAAGCATGAACAATGTGATTTATCTTTTGTTTCTGAATCTCCTATATTATTGTGCAATAATGATATGCAAACATGAAAGGAGCTATCTTTTGTGTCTCCTTTTACTAACGTCTTACAGGAAGTTCAGAACATTAACCAAAAGAAGAAGAATGATGTTCCTGAGAACAAAGAGGAGAAGTATGAAGCACCTGCGATGTCTGAAGAAAATTTACAAGGTAAATTAAATGATACTGAGATAAATGAAGGTGAGTATTCTCAAGCTGAGCTCCATATGTTCACTTTTCATGCTATAGTAAAGCAACCATTAGTGGAACTAATTGCTGATATTCCTTTGTCACAAGTTGATTTGTTTGCTATTCCTTGTGATAAAGAAAAGTTGTGTGATAATGCTTCACTTATATCCATGCCGCAACTAATGAATGAACATGCTATTCCTGTTATTAATTCTTTCTGCGCTGATTTTAAACATGTTGTTCGGATTACTACTGAAGTTCAGGAACGTGAATTGCTATCTTCTTAAAGT
This sequence comes from Oryza officinalis, assembly GCA_008326285.1. Lineage (NCBI taxonomy): Eukaryota > Viridiplantae > Streptophyta > Magnoliopsida > Poales > Poaceae > Oryza > Oryza officinalis. Next base: position 9,840,625 of record BDMV01000010.1, read on the forward strand.
ACTTTGCACTATGTTCTATTTGATGACTTCTGTGAGCTCAATAATTTGAAGGAGAAATTATTTGCTATTGATTTGCCATGTCCAACTAATACTATATTTCATATCTTTGGAAAATATAATGATAGAGATGTATATTTGGTGCTCAAAGTTTACAGATGTTCAGTTTTCGAACCACCTATAGCCATCGATTAATATGGCAAGCTAGAGAGTCATATTATTGCTAATCGTGCAACTTCGAGTTTCTCTAATTTTGATTGGAAGAAATAAATTGTTTTAAATGGACTACATGAAAAACACCTTATGGTAAAACCGAGGATGGTTTTTCGTGAAGAAGAGCAGGATGATGTGACCATGGCTATCATAGATACAACCGTTGCTCACATCATAAGCCAACAGGAAGATGTCAAGATCAAGTTGTTCAAGTTCTGGAATCCAATTCGGCCACTTGCTATAGTGCTAATTTCAAATGGCCACCAAATATCCATACGAGCTCCGTATTGGGCCCATGAGTACTTGATAGAAAGCTCTTGGTGTCTCCTTTCAGATGGATCCAGCCTCATCACCAAATTCCATCCTCATCCGCCGCAATCACAGAAAAAAGATGCTACGTCACCTATAATGGGCCTATGGGCTTGTAACTTTATCTGGGACGCCAGCCCAGGTGAGGCCCATGTGTGGTGCGCCCCAACCTGGTGGAGCATGACCTAGGAACCCTCTTGGTCGTCTTCCCACCCCTTTAAATAGCTAGGTACCCTTCAGGGTTCCTCGGGTTTTGTTTAGATTAAAGTTTAGCTTTGCTACTTTGCCGTGTAATCCCGTGATCGGTTAGATCGCCAGTTTGCTCGTTACGGAACTCCAACATATCATTTGTATTCAACATATCACTTGTAATTCAGATTGCTTTTATCTTGTTCTTGCTTGTTTCTTCGATTTGCTTGCAGGAATAAGGTTGATCTGCATCGGCAAGATCAACAATCCACGAAGAGATGTATCGATCGCTAAGGCGCAACACAACAACGTCTCGTACGGTTGTAGTCGGGTCGTCAACGTTTCTCCCAAATCGTAGTTATCATCAACTCACCGAAAGATCGGGACAACCAGATCCCTTAGCGTATCGAGTGGAGTTCAGGGTTTATCACACCCGATGGGAAGCTGTGCTTTCTGGACGCAGCGAATTGCGTAGGATGTGCCAGTGTGGTGAGGACGGTCTTCGAGACAAGCACCGGAGAATGGGTAAGGGAACGTTCCATCACATTGACACGGCTCGAGGTAAAATGTGCGGTCGACATCAACCTGCGTTGGTTCTGCGAGAAGAGTGGCATCCTCTTGTTCATGCTCGGCAGATGCAGCAGTAATCCTGGAACCTTTTCAATGAGCCTAGCAACCAAAGGAAGTGGAGAAGTTAGATGATAATGTGGATTGCAGTTCATGGAGAAACTTCATGGGATATGAGATGGATGGGGTAACTTATCTCAGGACCATAGCATGCCACTAATCATTTTCCCTTTCATGTAGTGGTTAAAAATAGTTTTGCAATTCGCAGCAACATCAGATGATGGGGCGTTTCGACTTTTGAGTCATTTGCAAGGATTGAAATTTTGGTTCGAAATTTCCAAAACGGACCCTCCGGCAAGCAATTATCTCGTCCGAATTTTTTGGATTTTTTCAAATTTTTATGAATTTGGATAAAATTTATTCAAGTTTAGTTAAAATTTAAAATAAATTCATGCAAAAAGTTACGAAAATCCCAAAATTCATGAAATTTTGGTGACAACAGAAATTTCGGTGGTTTCCGAAATTGTGAACCCTGGTCATTTGAAGCATAAATGAAAAGGAAAAGTACGAATTACCCCCCGAACTATGGTGGTCGACCGAATTACCCTCCCTAAATAACAAAACCAGACATTTGACACCCTCAATTCTTTAAATTGGACGAATAATGCCCCTCAGTTCTGTAGAAGGTGGTTTTAGTGCTACGTGATGTCCAGGTGACGATGTATTAATCTAGTCAGCAACATTTCAATAAAATAAATATTCTAGATTAGATGGTCCCACATGTCATGCTCATGCTTTTGCTTTCTTCCACCTTCCCCTTTCTTCATCTCCTCCAGGGAAGGAGGGGAAAGCGGCGGTGGCGCATTTCGGGGCAGGCGGGGAAAGTGACGGCGGCGGCGGCGCCCTCTAGACAAGTCAGAGGAAGAGGAGGACAGCAGGAGAGTGGTGGTGGCAGCGGTGAGGCGCCCACCAGATCTGCCTTCTTCTTCATCGGTGTCAGATCTACGGGAGCATGCCAACGGCGAGCGGCGGCAGGCATGGCGGGGAGTGGGAACTGGTCGCGCAGTTACTCGCCGTTGGGGAAACACGGCCTCAACACATGTCTTGGGCATCATTTGCTGTCGCCCTACTTCCTCTCTTCCCCTAGAGGTGATGTGGACACCGACGAGGCGAGCCTCACTACTACCGCCCCAGCTACACCCATCGCCACTTGCCGTCGACTTAAGCTTCCTCCCCACCACTCCCGCCGCCGCCTGTAGCGCAATCACAGACACACCCCACCCAGCGCTCCCGTCGCCACCTGGAGCGCCCTCCCATCCGCGCCCGCCGCCGCTTGCCACCGACTGGTTCCCCCTCCCCACCGCGCCCGCCGCCGGTCGGAGCCACCCTGCCACGCCCGCCGCCACTCACCACCGACCAGAGCCACCCAGCCATGCCCGGCGTTGCTTGTCTCCAACGCCAACAACAGAGAGAGAAGGGGTTAATATGACATGTGGGCCTATATTTTTTTATTTTATTTTTTGCTGATTGGATTTCCATGTCGGCACCACGTGTATGCCACGTAGGACCAAAATCGCTCCGACTGAGTCAGAGGGTAATTTGTCTAGTTTGAATAGTTCGAGGTTTAATATGTCTGGTTTTGTTGTTCAGGGGGTAATTCGCACTGTCGCAATAGTTCAGAGGGGTACTTCGTACTTTTCCGAATTGAAATTGTACATTGTTCTACTGCTTTCCTTCGATGAAATGACACTACTTTAATATGGGAACGTATCCTATGTACACAAACCTTTTTGGGTACACACCATGCACACCAACTAAAAAACATCACAAAAAATCAACAAAAAAATATCTATATCTATACCCCTTAAAACATCCGCAATCGTGGTGTCCGTTCAGCCTATGTGCGTGACTGACATCAAGGGCCCACAACTGTCGGTGGAGGGCAGCTGAGAAACCAACTCACCGATTCAAACTGCTACCATCCCGTCTCCCATTTCATGTTGCCTATCCGTGTCTCTTCCTCGCTGAAACCGCCGCCACGCCACCCCAAGCCGATCGACGCATCGGCCTCTCTGTGTCTCTTTCTCGCCACTTCCTCCGCCCCTGGCCACGAATCACCGCACTGCTGCCGAGCCTCCTTCGATTATGCCCAAAGCATCCGCTACCGCCAGCGGCAACTCCCCAAATGAATCGCATCCACCCACACCCCCAAGCTCTCTCCGTCGCTGCCCACGCTTCACCTCTCCTTGTACATCGCCGCCTGGCCTCAGATCCAGCGGCAACAACACCTCAGGCCACCCCCGCCACTAACGCTCCCCACGGAATGCATGCTGTCATCCTCCAGCACGTAGCCAACCTCGTCGCCAGAGGCTGCGATCGCAAGTGAGTCGGCCAAGACTGCGTGGACTCTACTCCAGCGGAGACCACGGTGAAAGAGGTCGAGCTAGTGTAAGCGTCAGTTAAGGCTGCTTCCAAGGACCAGCTCCGATCGACGGAGGTCGACCATGGATAACGCACGCAATGTCGTCGCTAGCAGAGGTCCCAGTGAAGTGCCGGCGCTGCGCCTCAGCCGTCTGCCGCCACCACCCCCTCCTCTGATTTGGCACACAGCCAAGCCCCTCATTGCCAGTGTTCTTTTGCCGAACGCCACTATGCTCTTTGCATGCCGCCGTCACCGCCCCAGCTGTGCATCACTAGCTGCAGTTGCAGACTGCTGGCTAGGAGAGCCTGAGAGTGTGAATGAGCTAGTCTCTTGAAACGGCCCGGACACAAATCCTTGGCTCCTGAGCAGATAAAGGAGAGGAGCAGCAATACTGGTCTCGTCGATTGGGGAGTTAGTTTCTAGATCCATCGGTGAAAATTGAGGAATTTGGATAAAAGAGAGAAAGCCACACAAGCTACAGGACTATACAGTACAGTTTCACAAAGCTACTGGAAGTCTTTTTTTCCCTTGGGTGCGTGCTGCTGATACATGACAGCACAGCCCTTTAAAAAATCCTTATTAAACATATTATTATAGGTTTACTGTTGATATTCTTAATCTTGAGTGATATTATGATCATCAATGTCCATTGTGCAATTTGAACAGACTGATTATAGTATGTTCACTGTTTTGCTCCACAATCGCTTCTTAATTTGACACTATCAGTTGGAGTCTTTCCACAATCGCTTCCTAATTTGTCACTATCAGTTGAAGTCTTTCCTTTCCTTGTTTGAGTCTTTCTTTGACATATACTACTGTTAATTATGATTATTTATGGTTAAACTTTGAGACAACTATCTTAAGAAAATCTTATATATATTTTTTCACGGAATAAAAATATATTGTGAATATATTAATTCTAACACTAAAGGTATTGAAGATAGTATTATATGCTTTAATCGATTTGTCATGCTAAAAACTTATATTTTTTGTTTTTATCTTTTAAAACATCCGTTGCAATGCACGGACCTTTAGCTAGGACATGTAATTTTAGTAGTATTATATCTATTTGTAAAGTCTCATATTAAAATTCATTAAATCATTAAACACACCATTGTAGTAGTGTGATACATCATATATATATGATTTTCATGACATTTCATAAATTTTGAATAAATCCTCATCAAATATGGTCTAAAGTCGACAAGGTTTTAAAATTTTTAATCATTTCTTGCAATATTTCCTTTAATATATATGATACAACACATAGTAAAAAGTGAAACTCATTTCAACATACCCGGATGCAAAGTGAAAGTTTGAGCTAAACCCAATGTAAAGTAAAATAAGGTATGCAATTTACTCTTTTTCTATTGATTCCCCTTCTCGATTCAACATGAGCTCGTTACATGCAAGTGGCCGACGCCCGACGGAAACGCGGGATTCCACATCGATCCTTGCCATCCGTTGCAACTAACCAGAAACAGATCCAGCGGACGGCAAAACACAACGTTGAGCAGAGCTGCGATCATGGTCGCCGACGATATCTGCACCTTCACCGCAGCAGTCTGCAGGACAACACTCTGCTTTGGGTCTTCGTTGCTGACAAGTTGTAGATAGGCAAAGAAATGTGATGAATACAACAAATAAAGCTGTCCATCTTGGATCGAATGGGTCATCTTTACACGCTGGGATCAAATCCCGATTTGTGTGCACAAATATGTCTGTGTGCATGTCTAGGGTGTGCAGAGTCCGAAAGTTATGCCATTTTAAGAAAAAAAAAGGACAAGGCTAAAAATAAAAAACAATGAAACAACACCTAAGGTAATTTAAAATTAAGTTAAAAATTCAAATTTTAGCTACGGCAGCCAACAAGCGAAGAACAAGGGTGTAAATATCCAAAATCGTATTCAACTATCCATCAACTGAAAAAACAAACTAAATACTTCAGAGACTTTAGAGAGGAACCACGCTATTGGTGCTATATCGCTTTCACGGTGGACCCACGGGTCATACTTCCTCTGTTCACATATATTCTTTGATAAAATCAACACTTCTAGCTTTTGAATAATAATTAAGCAAAAACTGTAAATATTTAGTGTCAGAATCAGTATATCACGCGCAATACATTGTATACCTTAGTTGAACGCCCAACACGACATCAATTTTGACTTTCATCTGCATCTGGCTATTTCTTTTTTTCTGATTATATGAATAGAAAGATGCAGACACTCACATTTTTATGGGAACCATAATTTATATAAAAAAATGGACAGAGAAATGTGTCCACAACTCCACAACCACATCACTCATTCACTTGGCAGTTGTGCTCCCTTATCCAGCTATTGTTTTTGTTTCTCTAGTTAGATCAAATTTAGTCTTGCTAATTGATGTTACTATTTTTTTTAAAAAAAATTATAACTATTTGAGTCGTATGTAAATAACGGGTGTTATAGCATCTCGGTGTAGAAAAATCTTGTCCCAATTGTGCTCCCCTATCCGGCCATCTTTTTTGGAGTAACGATCGAACATAAGCTGCAGCAGTGCCTTAGGTTGGCGTTAAAAATTCGTTTCTTTGAAGCAGGACTGTGAAAGTGTGAATATACACTTACCAGTTACCAGTAACTACTACAAACATGCAAGCTCAACATAGGACAGCCGGGAAATTTTGCAAGGATTTAAAATCATGGGCTGTGAAACCATAGGGTTTTTGGTTTATTTTAGTGATGGAAAATTGGCAAAGTGTGAGAAAAATATGTACGTAAACTAATAATGGTCAGGTGAAAATATCTGTGCCGAAAAAGTATTTTATTTGCATGTGTGCAGGTAATTAAAAGAAATTGAAAGGAAAAAGAAATGAAGAAGTATGACAAATAGACTTATTCGTCTCTCCTTCGGCCTGGTCCAAGGCGAGGCGGCCTAGCGCGGTCCACAGTTGGCGCACGCGGGAGAGAGAGACGGGCTCGACGCGGTGGTGGGACCCACGCGGCGTGCGCGCTCTCGCGCGCACTCGGGACACATGGCGCAGCGCGAATGGACGGGGTCCGGTCGTGCGACATGTGGCAGCCGGCGATTCGGCCGGTGCGCCGGCTCGGGCGGGAGCCGTACGGCGTGGGGCCCGCCAGTGTGCGCGGACGCGGATCTCCGGGACAGCTGGCACGACGTGGTTGGATGGCGTCCGGTGGCGGGACCCACGGCACGGGAGAGAGCGTGCTCTCTCTCTGTTAGATCGCGAGCGGCGCGAATGGGAGCACGACGCGTGGCGATGGCGGGACCCACGCGGGGCCGATGCACGCGGGCGAGCGTGCGCGCGCGCTCTCTCTCGACAGGTGGCAACGTTTGGTTGGCGCGGACGGATGGATGGCAGATCTTCTGTGGCTCGGTGGGGTTCGGCTTGATCTTTTGTGAAGAAACGACGTGGCACGATGTGGTGCTTTGGATGTTGATCCAATGGCTGAGAACAGGCTGAGTGAGGGTCAAGTTTTGAAGGCTTTTGGGGTGCCCTTTTGGGTGCTTAATTTTGAATTGATGTTTTTGAGAGTTGTGAGAGATTTTTTTTTGCCTCAAAGGCATTTTTTTAGTTTAAATCTTGTATCGTGAAGGTGTATGTCTGCTCCTAGTGAGCAAATTTTCTTTATACTGGATGAATGTTATTTTCGAGAATTTTAATATTTTCCTTGGTGTAATTTAAATTATGCAATTTAAATTCCACATTAATTACTGTAATTTAAATTCCGTAATTTAAATTCCGCATTAACTGTCTGTGATTTAAATTCCGTAATTTAAATTCCGCATTACTTTCAGCAATTTAAATTCCGCAATTTAAATTCCGCATTACTTTCAACAATTTAAATTCTACGAGTTTTTTGATCTTAACTTGCGATGATGGTGAAGGCAACCTCATTTGTCTCAGAACATTTGAAGAGGTTGAACTCCTGAACCTAGTAAGTTTTTGTCTCATCTGCTTAGATCTGGCTTGTTCTATAGCCACGATCTAATCAAGATTTCTGAGAGAGAATTTGAGCAGGAATTTTAAAAGGGGCAAAATTTCATCTGCTATATTCACCCCCCCTCTATAGTGTATACCGATCCTAACAAGTGGTATCAGAGCCCGGTTAAGTTCGCTGTAACCTAACCGTGGCAACAAACGACACTATGGAGGAAAAATATTCTGCCAAGCCTTTTGTTTTCGATGGACAAAATTTTGTTATTTGGAAGGCACGAATGGAGGCTTATCTCCAGTCGCAAGGGTACAATGTGTGGAACAAGGTTAAATCACCTTACACTGTACCCGATGATGCGGACATCACAGCTGCAAATGTGGCTCAAGGTGATGCAAACTATCGTGCCAGGAATGCGATTATTGGAGGAATTTCTTCCGGTGAATTTAATCGTGTTCAACACCACAGATCTACTCATGACATGTGGACTGCTCTGTGCAATCTCCATGAAGGAAACAATGATATTCAATTGGTTCGTCAGAATCAATTTCACAAAGAATATCAAAGATTTGAAATGCACCCAAGAGAGTCCATTGATTCTTATTTCAAGCGTTTTGGAGAAATTATTTCAAAGTTGAGATCTGTGGGGAAAGAGTTTTATGACAATGACAATGCTCGCCATCTTTTAAACTGTCTTGATTATGGTGTTTGGGAAATGAAAGTTACCTCCATCACAGAAAGTGCACCTTTGAGTAATCTTACCATGGACAAGCTTTACTCAAAGCTCAAAACCCATGAGATGGATGTTTTCCATCGGAAAGGCCTCAAGCACTCTATGGCATTGGTAGCTGATCCTGCGAGCAACACTTCTTCTGACTTAGCCTTTATGTGTGGTGGTTTTTCACTTGCCGCTTTACACTCAAATCACTGAGGAGCAATTAGAGAAGATCCCTGAAAATGATCTTGCTCTTTTTGCTAAGAAATTCTCAAGAGCTTACAAAAATGTGAGAGAAAGAAAGAGAGGTAAAACCAATGATCCAATCACGTGTTTTGAGTGTGGAGAGCCAAACCACATCCGAGTGAATTGTCCTAAACTGAAAAAGAAGAGTGACAAGACTTTCAAGAAGCCCGAGGGACAAGGGCGAAAAGGAAGGAAGAACTTGATGAAGAAGACGATTCACATGGTCTTGGCGGCTCTTGAAGAGGTCCAGCTCAGCGACATCGACTCCGACGACGATGATCAAGAGAAGGAGGACAAGAACTTCTCCGGCATGTGCTGCCTCGCCAACAACGAGGACTTCATCAACATGTGTCTCATGGCACTTGAGGATGAGGATGACTCATCAGAGCATCCTAAGGTATGTTTTGATGACACCCCTTCCTTGGATGGTTCTTTTTGTGATGATTCTGATGATGATGATGATGAACTAAACAAAGAAAGAATGGCACATTTAATGATTGAAATTAGTGACAAGTATAGGTCTTCCAAGCTTAAAATTGAGAAACTAAAATCTGAAAATGATGGAATGACGCTAGAAATTGCTAGGCTTCGATCCATGATTCTTGAGGAGGAGGATAGTTGTCTTGCTTGTGGTTCTTACATTTCTAAAATCAATCTTCTCTAGGATAAATTGAAGTCATGTGCTTTAGGAGCTGGGAACCCTTCTAGTGCTAGTGTTACTTGCTCTACTTGCTATGAACTGAAAGTTGACATGAGCTTGCTTGAAATGGAATTAAAAGAATGGAAAGATAAATTTGAACAAAATAGGATAGGAAGTTGTGAAAATTGTCCCATTCTCAATAATGACATTGATGGTTTAAAACAACAAATTGGCATGCTTAAAAACAGGAATAACTTGCTAGAATCTTCTGCTTCTAAGAAACCTGTGCAAACTTCATGTTCAAATTGTACTGTCTTGGAAATTGAACTAAACGATGCTAAAATTATCATTGGACCCTTAAAATCTGTTGATTCATGTTCTTCATGTATTTCATTGAAAAATGATCTTAATTCTGTCAAGAAAGAGAACACTTATTTGCAACAGTCTTTAGAAAGATTTGCTCAAGTAAAGAAAAAGCTAGACATGATTCTAGACCAATCCAAGGTGTTCATAAACAACCAAGGAATAGGATATGATTTTGCTGAGTCTTTGAGGATAGGTACCCATGAGATTTTAGGTGTTACAGATGGGATGATAGAATTAGCTCAAAAACCTATAACCTTTATGCTGGCTTTATAGGAAACACTAACCCCAGTACATCCAAATCATCTGAACCTAAGTTGGTACCTATGACTAGCCAACCCAATCCCAAAAATCCAAATCCCACAAATCCAAATCTCAAAGATCCAAAACCCAAAGATCCAAAACAAGTTGAGCACAAGCAAAACCAGAAACAAATCAAGCCTGTAGAGAAAATCAAGTTTGAATGCACCTATTGTGGTAAGACTGGTCATTTGGTAGGTTTCTGTTTTAGAAAGGCCAAAAGAGAGCGTCAAGAACGTTTTTGGACTAGAAGAGTTACAAGAGTCCCTGAGGGGTTTGAATGTGCTTGTCATTGTCGTTCAAGTGGTGTATCTCGCTTTCTTCGCCGAGATATGCACCCTCGACATAATCTAGCAAGGTTGGAACAAAACAAGCATGGGCACTTTGCATATCATTCTGTTAATAACTCTAAAAATGTTTGTACTCCTCGCATGACTCAGTACTGGATTCCTAAGTCATTTCTCACTAACCCCAGTACTAAGTCATCGAGATCTGCCTTGTCTTTTCTGTAGGACTTTTGTAACGCCCGTTTTGTCGCGGCGTTAGCGGGAAAACTAATCTGCTAAAAAACCCTAATTGCGAAAATTTGCTCTTCGGTTGAGTCTTGTTGTGTGCCAAGGTCTCGTGTTTCCCCTCTCAGTTCAATCCCGGAGAAAACCGCGAAATCGGATTTCAAATCCGAGCCCTAATCCTCCCAAAACCAAACCCTCAGAAAAAGTCCATTTTACCTCCCTTGTCCCGGGCCGTTTTCCCTTCCCGGCCTGTTTCCTACTCCCTTTTCCCTCCTGGGCCGCTGCCGGCCCAGTCCTCTCTCCCCTCGGGCTGATTCCCCCTCGGCCTGCCTCCACCCGCGCCCTTTCCTCCTCCCTGGGCCGCGCTTTCCGGCCCGGTCCGCGCCTGCCCGGCCGCCTCCTTCCCCCGCTGGGCCGCGCCAGGCCACTCGGCCCGGTCCGCGCCCGAGCCGGTCCGCAGCCCTCTCTCTTCCTCTCTCTCTTTCCCGTTTCTTCTCTCTCCCGAGGCTCTCTCCCACCGGCGCCGTTCCGTCCGCGATCGCCGCTGGCCCCCGCCTCGGCCCCGCCGCTGCGCTGCGCGCGCATGCCGCCAAGGCGCCGAGCGCGCGCCCCCTCCCCTCTCCGCTTTTCCCCTTACCCGAATCGGCTAGGAGCCGAGCCCCTCTTTTCCCTCTTCCCTTTTCCTTTTTCCCCGGCGACCGACCGCCGCCGACGTCACCCTGCCGCGCCGCGTTGGCCGCTTGCGCCGGTCCCCTGCTCCGCTTTGCCGCACCGCCTCTCCCCGGCCCAAAATCGGCATTTCCCCCCCCGAAACCGACCTAAACCCCCTCTAAAAATCCCCCTCGCCCCCGGCCGCCATTGCCGCCCCCGGAGCTCGCCCCCTTTTTTTTCCAACCGTCGCGCCGCCGCTCCTGCCGTCCGCCGCCGCGAGAGGAGGAGCCGGCGCCCTCGTCCTCTTCCCCGGCCCGGGTTCGTGCCGCCTCGCCCGCGCCCGCGCCCGCGCCCGCGCCCGCGCCGTCGGCCTCTGGCTTGCCGCCCCGCCGCGGTAACTCCCCTCTCCTCTCCACCTCTCCCCTTTCCCCTCGCGTTTTAGGCCGCTAGGTAGGCCGTAGAGCCCCCTCCCGGGCGCCGCCGAGACCGTCACCCTCTTCTCCGCCCTCTCCCCGCGCCGCTGCTACCGCCGCCGCACCGCGCCGTCGCCAGCCGCCGTCGCTCCCCCGCGGTCCGATCCGAGCCGACGGATCGAACCCCCTCGCTCCCCTCTTGCTCCGGCGCCACTCCCGTCGCCGGCCTCGCATCGCGCCGCTCGGAACACCCCCTCCGCCGTCGCCGCCGTCGCCGGCGCCCTCGCCCCTTTCTCTTGCCCGACCGGCCTACGTGGCCGCCACGCAGGCGCCACGCAAGCGCCAGCCGGCGCACTCCGTCCTTCCCTCCGTGCGCTCGGTCTGCGTAGACCGCGCCGCTGCCAGGCGGGCCCCGCCCTAGCACCCGCGTGGTGGTCGCGGTCCACCGGATCGGCCACCCGCGTAGGCCGCGGCCTGCACCGGCCCAGCGGCCCCCTCCTCTCGCTCGGCCCGTTCGACCTCGCTCCCGCATCGGCCACCCGGCCTCACTCCCCCTTGGGCCATCGGCCCGAGTCCCTCGGTCCGGTCCGTCGGCCTCGTTGACCGGACCAGGCCGCGCCACCAGGCCGCGCGCCGCTCGGCATCCGGCCCATCGGCCGCTAGGCCCATCGGCCAACCCTCGCGCACCGATCGGCCGTGGGCCAATTCTTTTGGGCCATCGGCCGGTCCATCGGTCCCTTTGGCCCAACAGCCTCCCTTGCTCGGCCTAGGCCGATCCCTTCGGGCCGCCGGCCCAATTATTTTCGGCCGCGCCCGCTCTAATCCTTTGGGCTGCCCTTAGCCGCCCAAAATAAAGTCTAATTTCAGTCCCCCCTTCTTTTCTTTTTCCAGGGAATTAATAATTCCTTTTCTTTATTCCAGAAAATCCTTTAATCTTCGGAAATTCATATCTTTTCAACCGTTCGTCCGATTAACTCCGTTCCACTTCTAAAATTCCTCAAAAATCGAGATCTACCTAATGGCACGCTTAGTGGTCATTAATAGGGCTTCTTTTATCGTTTTGTTGAGTCGTCTCGTTTCGCGTGTAGTCCCGGAGCCCGAAGACCCGCAGTGCGCGGATTTCGAGGAAGAAGCTCAAGATCTCGAGCAAGGCAAGTCACCTTTGATCAATTGAACCCATAATTTAAATTAAGTATTTTGATTCCGCAAACTATGCATGTTTAGGTTACACTTGGCACTCGGCCTCGGTTTGCAATACAACCGGCAGGCCCTACCCATTTGCTGCATTCACCTTCCTTGATTATTGAATACCCTAACACCCTTGTCACCCCTCAGGTGATGCCTCGGTATCCGTACCTCGTGTACGAATATCGGGACTCCCCTCAAACTTTAAAATTGATCACCTGGGTAAAACTTGAGTTTACAAAATGCTTGGAAAACCCGACACTTGGGTCGGTGTCTTGAAAACTAAAGTGAGTTTCTAAAACTCGCGGTACGGGAGACGTACTGGAGGTACGGTCTGCCCGTTCTCGCTCTAAGGACCGATTCCTTGGGAATTACATCCAAGCATATGTCAAGTACGACCACATGGGTGATATGGGACGCCCCTGGCTGAGTAATTAGCTAGGCCAGGGAAATCTTGATGCCAAGGGACAAGTGGATTCGCCGGGGTGGTGTCGGGGAGGACCCCTGGGCTTCCTGGCACAGTATGGTCTGGGACCTAACCTGGTGTTGGTCCGTGGGACCCCTCCCGTTGGCATAAGATGACCCTGAGTCGGCTTTCGAAATGCCTTGTCGTGAAAGCCTCAAGGTCGCCAGACGTGACCGAGGGTCGCGGGCTGGGTGATTCGGGGTTAGTAACGTCGTGTGGGTAAAGTGTACCCCCTCTGCAGAGGTTAACAACTGTTCGAACAGCCGTGCCCGCGGTCATGGGCGGATGTGAGGTGATTCCTTAGCGTAGTTTTATTTGAACACCTTGTGAACTGCCGTTGGTGTGAGGTTTCCGTTCTGTGCTTGGTTTAAGGCTGTTGAAGCAGCCGGAGTTGGTGACGATTGGCAGGGAGCCTCTCGTACCGGTGTGTTGACTGGTGGCTGTTGAAGCAGCCGGAGTTGGTGACGATTGGCAGGGAGCCTCTCGTACCGGTGTGTTGGCTTGTGGCTGTTGGTGCAGCCGGGTCGGTGAACGATTGGCAGGGAGCCTCTCGTGCCGACAAGGTTCAATCGATGCAATCTCACTGCTCCGGCCGGATGAGACGCACCTTCTCATCCGTGTCGTCGAGAAGCACTCACTTAGATGTTCTAAAGTCTTAAACTAAAACCAACTGTGAAAAATAACCGGCTTTCCCTTGAAGCTTGCATTAAACACTTAATTCCCCTGACTTGCTGAGTACTCCCGTACTCACCCTTGCTCTATATAACTAAACCCCCCCAGTTCTCGAAGATGAAGAGGTGGATCCTGCTGATGAAGAGTTCTTCCAGGAGCAAGCAGACTTCGAGCAGTAGTAGGGTTTCGGCCTTCCCCAAGGCTTTGCTTGTCGCTTAGGGCTAGTCTCCGCTTTCCGCTTCCGCCTTTTTGTAATGCTGTTGTGAACTCGGGTTCTGTCCGCAGTTCCAACCTTGGTTGTAATCCTACTCTTAATAAAGAGACCGTTGTTGTTGTGATATTCTGTCTTCCTGTTGTACCAGCGCTATTTCCTGGGACTGGTACAGGCATACAGGTCAATCTGGACCGCTCTATCCTGGTCTCCGCCCGGGGCCAGTTTGGGGCGTGACAACTTTGGAGTAGGGAGAAGTAACTCTTGGCTTGTGGACTCCGGTTGCTCACGCCACATGACTGGAGAAACGAAGTGGTTCACTTCTCTCACTCGCGCATCCTGTGATGAGACCATCACTTTTGGGGATGCGAGCAGTGGACATGTGATGGGCAAAGGTACAATCAGAGTTAATGACAAATTCATGCTGAAAGATGTGGCACTTATAAGCAAACTAAAATATAATTTGCTTTCTATTTCACAACTCCGTGATGAAAATTTGGAGTTTTGATTTAAGAAAGATCATTCTCGTGTTCTTGATGCCTCTGAATCTCTTGTGTTTGACATTTCTCGAGTTGGTCGGATTTTCTTTGCAAACTTTGATCCTACTTTGCCTGGACCTTCTTGTTGTCTTGTTGCTTCAGAGAATATAGATTTATTTTTCTGGCATCGGCATCTTGGTCACATTGGTTTTGATCACTTGTCTCGAATTAGTGGCATGGATTTAATTCGAGGTTTGCCCAAGTTGAAAACTTCAATAGATCTTGTCTGTGCACCTTGTCGCCATGGAAAAATGACATCTTCCTCCCATAAGCCTGTAACAATGGTCATGACAAATGGACCAGGACAACTGCTTCACATGGATACGGTTGGTCCTGCTCGGGTCCAGTCATTTGGAGGGAAATGGTATGTTCTGGTTATTGTGGATGATTTCTCTCGATACTCTTGTGTCTATTTTCTTGAATCAAAAGAGGAAACTTTTGGCTTCTTTCAAAATCTTGTCCGTTGCTTGGCATTAGAGTTTTCTGGTGCTCTTCGAGCAATTCACAGTGATAATGGGTCTAAATTCAATAACTCTGCTTTTGAATCTTTCTGTTCTTCCTCTGGAATTGAACATCAGTTTTCTTCGCCATATGTTCCACAACAAAATGGTGTGGTTGAGAGAAAGAATCGCACACTTGTGGAGATGGCCCGAACCATGCTTGATGAGTATGTCACACCAAGAAGGTTCTGGACTGAAGCTATTTCTGCTGCTTGTTTTATTTCCACTCGTGTGTTTTTCAGAACTATCTTGCACAAAACCCCCTATGAGCTCAGATTTGGTCACCGACCAAAAGTTTCACACTTCAGGGTTTTTGGATGCAAATGCTTTGTTCTTAAGCCTGGAAATTTGGACAAGTTTGAATCTCGATCTTCCGATGGTATCTTTCTTGGCTATGCTGCTCATTCTCGTGCTTATCGAGTCTTTGTTCCTTCAGCTAACAAAATTGTGGAGACTTGTGAAGTCACTTTTGATGAGGCTAGTCCAGGAATTAGACTAGAAATTTCAGGTTCTTCAGATGAAAGCATCTTTGTGGAGGAAGATACAGACGAGGATGATGACTCCGTCCTTTCTCCTCAAGACACTTCTCCAGCAGCACAAGTAATTGAGTCTCCTTCCACTACATCACCTTCAGGAGAAGCTCCAGCTACATCATCATCAGTAGCTGTACCTGAGGCAACTGATGAAGGCACATCAGGACCAACAGCTCCTCGTCACATTCAAAACCGACATCCTCCAGAGACAATGATCGGAAGTATTGGTGAAAGGGTAACCAGAAATCGCTCCTATGATATTGTCAATTCTGCTTTTGTTGCTTCTTTTGAGTCCAAAAATGTTTGTCATGCTTTATCTGATGAGAATTGGGTCAATGCCATGCATGAGGAGTTAGAGAATTTTTAAAGAAACAATGTTTGGACTTTGGTAGAACCTCCCTTAGGTCAAAATGTGATTGGAACAAAGTGGGTTTTCAAAAACAAACTTGGGGAAGATGGTTCAATTGTTCGAAACAAAGCCAGACTAGTTGCACAAGGTTTCACCCAAGTTGAGGGCTTGGATTTCGAGGAAACCTTTGCACTAGTTGCTAGATTAGAAGCTATTCGAATTCTTTTGGCTTTTGCTTCTTCCAAAGGTTTCAAACTTTTTCAAATGGATGTGAAAAGTGCTTTTCTAAATGGTGTGTTTCAGGAAGAAGTTTTTGTCAAATAACCTCCAGGTTTTGAAAATCCAAAATTTCCGTACCATGTGTTCAAACTTGATAAAGCACTTTATGGTTTAAAACAAGCTCCCAGAGCTTGGTATGAAAGATTAAAAACCTTTTTGCTTCAAAATGGTTTTGAAATGGGGGCTGTTGATAAAACTCTCTTTACTTGTCATCATGGCAATGATTTTCTTCTTGTTCAGATATATGTTGATGACATTATTTTTGGTGGCTCCTCTCATGCACTTGTTGCCCAGTTTTCTGATGTGATGAGCAGGGAATTTGAGATGAGCATGATGGGAGAATTGACCTACTTCCTTGGACTACAAATCAAGCAAACCAAGGAAGGCATCTTCGTTCATCAAACCAAGTACTCCAAGGAACTGTTGAAGAAGTTCGAGATGGAGGACTGCAAGCCCATTGCCACTCCCATGGCAACTACTTCATCACTGAGTCCTGATGAAGATGCTGAAGAAGTTGATCAACGCGAGTACCAAAGCATGATCGGCTCCCTCCTCTACCTGACTGCGTCAAGGCCGAACATCCACTTCTCCGTGTGCTTGTGCGCCAGGTTTCAAGCTTCCCCAAGAACCTCACATCGTCAAGCAGTCAAGGGCATGCTCCGCTACATCAAGTCTACACTTGAGTATGGTATATGGTACTCCTCCTCCTCTACTCTTTCAATTCGAGCCTTTTCTGATGCTGATTTTGTGGGTTGTAAGATTGATCGGAAAAGTACATCTAGCACTTGTCATTTTCTTGGCACTTCTTTGGTCTCTTGGTCCTCGCGTAAGCAGTCTTCTGTTGCTCAATCAACAGCCGAGGCTGAGTACGTTGCGGCAGCTAGCTCTTGTAGTCAAGTTCTTTGGATGGTTTCCACTTTGAAAGATTATGGCTTGTCTTTCTCTGGTGTTCCTTTGCTTTGTGATAATACCAGTGCGATTAACATTGCTAAAAATCCAGTTCAACATTCAAGGACCAAGCACATTGAAATTCGGTACCACTTTCTCCGAGACAATGTTGAGAAAGGTACCATTGTGCTAGAGTTTGTTGAATCTGAGAAACAACTTGCTGACATTTTCACCAAACCTCTTGATCGAACCCGTTTTGAGTTTCTGCGAAGTGAGTTAGGGGTGATTCACCCCTATGGTTTGCTTTGAGGGGGAGTTACTTATTTTTGCATACATTTGTAACATATTGCATCATGTTTACTTTTCCGCATTGTATTATACATCTTTCTCACTGAGCTTTGATTGTTATCTCTCGCTCATCTTTTTGATATACATGTATCACCCTTATGCTAGTTTGATCTCTTGTCTAGCTTTTGTCTGCTTAAGTAGCTTGTATGATCATGATATGCTATTCAAGTTTGTTGACACTTGCTTAAACTGATCATTCACTTGAACTCAAATCAATGTGCAATACTATCTCTAGAAGTTTGTTTAAACTTGAAGTATTTTTCTCATCACTATGCCATGTTTACTTCTTCTAAACAATAGCTTGTACATGCTTTTGAAATGCTCCTGCTAGATTGTTCATGCTTAGTATCAATCATGCTATATGATATTTGTGATGTGACATCTTTCCCGAGCTACTATGTGCGTTTACGCATGAGTAGTGTCGAAGATAGCACGGAGACTGCCTGTAACGGGAACTCCAGCTGGAAAATCTGGTTGAGGTCAGACGGCAGTGTTTGGCACAACCATCACTTGCTAACTGATAAGATCAGACGTACCATCGTGATTGTGCTATAGAAAATGTGAAAAAGCAATAAAATATAAAATAATAAAAAAAACTGAAAATTCATGTGCTTTGTTTACCATGTTGTTACTCACCTGAACTGGGCACTAGCACATTAGCATGGGTTCATTGTTTTGATTATGCAAATCTTGCATGCTTATGAGTTAAATTGCTTTTGTTTAAGCTTCTTCCAGAGATAGCTATGCACACTAAATTTCTAATTCACTTGAAAGCTTTTTGCTTGCTTGCGATACAATCTTGTTATCCATGTCATGTCTCATACTTCTTTCGCACATGCCTAGCTAGGCTTGAGCACATACGTGTATCTGTGTGATTCATGTCTAGTTTTGATGTCTTTAGATAACTCTCAAAGCTCATCTAAACTAAAAATTGCAAGTACCATGTCGTTTCATTTACATTGATGTCTTTTGATGTCTCTTTGTGTCTTGATGTCATCATTGTCAAAGGGGGAGAATTTGCACTCATAAGAATTAAAAATTTGCTTTAGATCTTGGTGACAAGGGGAGTAAGGCACTTAGGGGGAACATTTTTGCATTTTTGCATCCATTCTTTTCTTTTGTCATTTGGTCTTGTTCTCGATTTTTCACTATTTTCGAAATGACCAAAGGTGTGGCAATTGCAAAATTATTTGCTTTGATTATTCTGATCTTAAATTTTCAAAATCTTTCTTGAAGTTGCTAATGTTTCCATCAAGAGGGAGATTGTGAAACCATAGGGTTTATGGTTTATTTTAGTGATGGAAAATTGGCAAAGTGTGAGAAAAATATGTACGTAAACTAACAATGGTCAGGTGAAAACATCTGTGTCGAAAAAGTATTTTATTTGCATGTGTGCAGGTAATTAAAAGAAATTGAAAGGAAAAAGAAATGAAGAAGTATGACAATTAGACTTCTTCGTCTCTCCTTCAGCCCGGTCCAAGGCGAGGCAGCCCAGCGCGGCCCACAGTTGGCGCACGCGAGAGAGAGACGGGCGCGACGCGGTGGTGGGACCCACACAGCGCGCGCGCTCTCGCGCGCACTCGGGACACGTGGCGCAGCACGAATGGACAGGGTCCGATCGTGGGACACATGGCAGCCGGCGATTCGGCCGGTGCGCCGGCTAGGGCGGGAGCCGTACGGCGTGGGGCCCGCCAGCGCGCGCGGACGCGGATCTCCGGGACAGCTGGCACGACGTGGTTGGATGTCGTCCGGTGGCGGGACCCATGGCACGGGAGAGAGCGTGCTCTCTCTCTGTTAGATCGTAAGCGGCGTGAATGGGAGCACGACGCGTGGCGATGGCGGGACCCACGCGGGGCCGACGCACGTGGGCGAGCGTGCGCGCGCTCTCTCTCGACACGTGGCAACGTTTGGTTGGTGCGGACGGATGGATGGCGGATCTTCTGTGGCTCGGTGGGGTTCGGCTTGATCTTTTGTGAAGAAATGACGTGGCAATTTGTGGTGCTTTGGATGTTGATCCAATGGCTGAGAACAGGCTGTGTGAGGGTTAAGTTTCAAGGGCAATTTAGGTATTTTGCATAGGTTGAGTAGGGGTCAAGTTTTGAAGGCTTTTGGGGTGCCCTTTTGGGTGCTTAATTTTGAATTGATGTTTTTGAGAGTTGTGAGAGATTTTTGTTTGCCTCAAAGGCATTTTTTTTAGTTTAAATCTTGTATCGTGAAGGTGTATGTCTGCTCCTAGTGAGCGAATTTTCTTTACACCGGATGAATGTTATTTTCGAGAATTTTAATATTTTCCTTGGTGTAATTTAAATTATGCAATTTAAATTCTGTAATTTAAATTCCGCATTACTTATTGCAATTTAAATTCCGCATTAACTGTCTGTGATTTAAATTCCGCAATTTAAATTCCGCATTACTTTCAGCAATTTAAATTTCGCATTACTTTTAATAATTTAAATTCTACAAGTTTTTTGATCTTAACTTGCGATGATGGTGAAGGCAACCTCATTTGTCTCAGAACATTTGAAGAGGTTGAACTCCTGAACCTAGCAAGCTTTTGTCTCATCTGCTTAGATCTGGCTTGTTCTATAGCCACAATCTAATCAAGATTTTTGAGGGAGAATTTGAACAGGAATTTTAAAGGGGACAAAATTTCATCTGCTATATTCACCCCCCTCTATAGCGTATACCGATCCTACTAACAGGGCTGTTACATCATGTGACCCGTGGACAAAGCACGAAAGGGAACGATCAGCGTCTTGCTACGGACATGAGGTAAGCTGCAGCATCCATCTCATATCCCACAAAGTTTCTCCACTCATTGTAGTCGACACCGGTAGTCAACTTCTCTATTTCCTCTGCCGTGAGGTTTAGCGCAAAGGTCCCAGGACTAGTGCTTCCTTCGCTGAGGGTGATGCAACTCTTCTCGCAGAACCACCGCAGTTTAATGGCATCCGCACTCTCAATCTTGCAGTGGTGCAATTGTCCGGTGCCACCTTTCCTCACCCATTCTCCGGCACCACCACACATGTCATCTCCGGTTGTCTCAAAGACAATCAATCCCAAACTGACATATCCTAAGGAATTCGCTGCGTCGATGAAGCACAGCTTCCGTTCAGGTGTGACACCAAGCAGACGGAACTGTTGAATCGTGTTGATAATGCCGTCCGGCGGCATGCGCACCTGTGTCGGCTGCGGCGTGTCAAGGCGTAGTGCTAACGCCGTTCTTCTCAGCGGCCAGTATGCGACGCCGTGGAGCACGATGCCCTGGCCTAGCTTGCCAAGGTCCCAGTTTCTGGGCTTGGGCCTGACGTCTTCTTCGCCTCCATGCTCCAGCTGCCGTTGTCTGATGAGTAGGAACGGAGAGCGGTGAGCCTGTCGCGGTTGTAGACGATGAGCACGCGGAACAAGTCGGAGGACGGCGGGGGATGGTCGAGGTCGGCGCCGGTGAGCCATGTGCACGCGTAGATCCTGGGCCTGTCTTTTGTTAACTTTGTTAAGTTCAGCTGTGGCCCCATTGTGTTCCTGGTGATTGCAGTTGCAACGGTTTGAAGGAATAAAATTCGCGGCTGTTAGCAGATGCAAACGATGTGGCGATCGAGTCAGAAGGAGACCGCGTCAGTAGGAAGCGTGGGCGTGAGTTTAGCTCAGGTTGCATGAATCTGGAATTCAGAGAAAAACGGATCGTGGGATGGCACGATTTTGGCTCTCGGATTATGTTTTTGTGTGGAGTATAAGTAGAAGTTTTTGTACTGTTATTTGGTATGGATGTTTCTCTATTCAGTAAATGAAAACCACAGAAAATTAGCCCCACAAACTTCCGATTTCCAATTTTTCTCTGAAACTTCTGTTTTCCTCTGTTCTAGCTTTGCTCTGCATTTTCTCGTCTGTTGCCGTTCCGGATTGCTGCAGTACGCACGCAAGGTGTTCGATCAGTGAGTTATCACTAACAAGTGGTATCAGAGCTTCTCAGGTTGAGGGCGGATCTGACACTATGGCGTTGATTCCGGCGACGGCAGACCCGGCAAGGGGGAGCTCAGGAAGTGCATTCCTTTACCCACAACTCACATCAACCAACTACACAAGTTGGGTGATACGGGTTCAAGCAATGATGGAGGATCAAGGAGTATGGGAGGCGATCGAGCCGGCGGCCGAGGCGGCCGTCGACCCGAGAAAGGACAGGAAGGCCAGATCGCACCTCCTCCAGTCGCTGCCGGAGGATCTCTTGATGCAGGTGGCAAAGAAGCGGACGGCGAAGGAAGTTTGGGACTGCCTCAAGACAAGATTCGTGGGCGCTGATCGGGTGCGGGATGCTCGCCTGCAGACCCTGAAGGGCGAGTTCGGAGCTATGGTGATGGAGTCAGGGGAAACCCTGGATCAGTATGCGGGACGTATCACCACGATGAGCGTTCGACACTCGACGCTCGGCTCGACGTTGGGTGACTCGGCGAAGGTGAAGAAACTGTTCGACACCGTGCCAGAGAGGTTTGTGAGTCTTGTCGCTGGAATTGAGCAATTCTATGATGTGGAGAACATGCCATTTGAGGAGGCCGTGGGCCGTCTTAAGGCCTACGAGGAGCGGGTGCGCAAGAAGAAGGCAGCGGCCGGCGGAGTCACCGCCGACGGGCAGGTTCTTCTCACTCAGGCCGAGTCGGAGGCGCGGTTCAAGAAGGATGGCGGGGAGTCATCGTCGCCCCAGAAAGGAAAAGCTTCCGGTGAGGGAGCTAAAGGCGGCCAGAGTGGTCGCGGATGCGGGCGAGGCCGTGGCGCGAGCGGGCGCGGTGGCGCTGCTCGCGGGAACTCTGCTAGTGGCTCAGGCGGCGATGGCCGTGATAAGAGCCACATCAAATGCTTCAACTGCGAGGAGTATGGTCACTACTCCAACCAGTGTCCGCACCCGAAGAAGAAGAAAGGAGAAGCGCACTTGGTTCAGACCGAGGACGCCGGCGCCGCGCTGTTACTTGCGGTGACAGAGGACTCACTGGTTGTGCGCGAGGATCGCGTGTGGCCAAAGTTGTTGCTTGCTGATGGCGGCGCGGCGGCTGGAAACGCCTGGTATCTGGACAATGGAGCTAGCAACCATATGACCGGTGATCGCAAGAAATTCAGGGAGCTGGATGAGTCGATCACTGGTAGCGTTAGGTTTGGGGACGCATCCTCAGTGCAGATCAGGGGGAAGGGATCAATTCTCTTTTCTTGCAAGAATGGTAATCAGTGGCTTCTTCAGGACATGTACTACATCCCAAGCCTCTGCTGCAATATGATGAGCTTAGGCCAACTCACCGAAACTGGGCACCGAGTGGTGATGGACGAGGACGTCCTCGAGGTGTTCGACAAGTGTCCTTGGCAATTGGTGATGAAAGTGAGGCGTACGTCGAATCGCCTCTACAGGATCGAGTTAAACCTTGCCCATCCAGTGTCCCTGCTAACCAGTCTCGATGATCCGGCGTGGTTATGGCATGCACGTCTGGGCCATGTGAATTTCCAAGCGATTAAGTTGCTGGTGGACAAAGAAATGGCGGCGGGAGTGCCTGCAATTGTTCATCCGAATCAGCTTTGTCAGGCGTGCTTGGTGGCAAAGCAGATCAGGGCGGTGTTCCCTGTGGTGGCCAACTACAGGGCGGAGGAGCCGCTCGAGCTAATTCACATCGACCTTTGTGGGCCGATCTCGCCGGCAACAATGGCTGGTAACCGATACTTTCTCTTGATTGTCGATGATTTCACACGATGGATGTGGGTGTTTGTGATTAAATCGAAGGATCAAGCTTTGGAGGCCTTCACCAAATTCAAACCCGTGGCTGAGAATGTGGCTGGGCGACGCATAAAGACGTTGAGGTCGGATCGCAGTGGCGAGTTCTTGTCCGGCGAGTTTGCACAGATGTGCGAATCGGCTGGCATCCAGCGGCATTTGACGGCGCCATATTCTCCACAGCAGAACGGGGTGGTGGAGCGTCGCAACAGGACGGTGATGGCGATGGCACGCTCGCTCCTGAAGGGAATGAGTGTAACAGGCAGACTTTGGGGGGAGGCAGTGCGTCACGCGGTGTATCTGCTCAACCGGCTGCCAACCAAGGCTATGGGCAATCGTACTCCGTACGAGGCATGGACAGGGAAGAAGCCGCACTTGGCACACTTGCGTGTGTTCGGGTGTACTGCACATGCGAAGATTACAACACCGCATCTTAAGAAGCTAGATGATCGCAGTGCACCATATGTGTACTTAGGCGTGGAAGAAGGGAGCAAGGCGCACCGGCTGTTCAATCCACGTCGAGGGCGAATTCATGTGAGTCGTGATGTCGTATTTGAAGAAAATGTCGTTTGGCAGTGGGGGGGAGATGCAGGTGAGCAGGTCTCTGTTGATTTCACTGAAGAAGAAATCGTTGAGCCGTCAGCCGGCTCGGCGACACCTGTGCCAGGCCCGGTACCTCGTTACCGGGCGCCGTCACCCGGTAGGCGTCCAGGCAAGGAGCCGGTGGTTGTAGAAGAGGGAGGTTCATCCCCGACAAGCTTGGTGGAAGGTTCACCAACACTGCCGAGCACTCCTGTTCAAAACTCGCCGCAGTCTGCCGGCGAAACTGACAGCGATGGTACTCCTGTCAGGTACAGGCACATTGCTGATATTATGCGAGATGCGCCAAGGGTGGATCTTGATGATGATGCACAGGATGGCGAGGCAATGCTCGCGGAGACTGAAGAACCGTCGAATTACCATGAGGCAGCCGCCCACCCGGAGTGGGAGGACGCCATGGTTAAAGAGATGAATGCCATTGAGCGCAACGGGACGTGGGAGTTCACCACGTTACCAGCTGGTCACAGGGCAATAGGACTCAAATGGGTTTATAAACTCAAGAAGAACACAGCAGGAGAAGTGATCAAGCACAAGGCTCGCTTGGTGGCAAAAGGGTATGTGCAGAGACAGGGAGTTGATTTTGACGAAGTTTTTGCGCCGGTGGCAAGACTTGATACAGTGAGGGTTGTTCTTGCACTGGCAGCTGATCGGTGGTGGCAAGTCCACCATCTTGATGTCAAATCGGCCTTTCTGAATGGCGAGCTCGAAGAAGAAGTATACGTTGCACAGCCAGAAGGTTTTGTCAAGCGAGGCAAAGAGCATCTCGTGCTTAGGTTGAAGAAGGCACTGTATGGACTCCGGCAAGCGCCGCGAGCCTGGAATACTCGCCTGGACAGAAGTCTGAAGGAGCTCGGTTTTGACCGCTGCACGCAGGAGCAGGCTGTGTACACACGGGGTACAAGCAGAGGTGGTGTTATCGTTGGCGTCTACGTCGATGATCTGATCGTGACTGGTGAAGATCCTACTGAATTGAAGGTTTTCAAAGAACAGATGATGGGGGAGTTCGAGATGAGTGATCTCGGGCTGCTCACGTTCTACCTTGGGATCGAAGTTGATCAGGGAGAAACAGGAACCACTCTGAAGCAAACTGCCTATGCCAAGAAAATTCTGTCTCAGTTCGGAATGTTAGAGTGTAATGCTACCTCAACTCCAATTGATCCAAAGATGCAGCTAAATAAGGATGCAGATGGCAACCCGGTGGATGCAACTGAGTATCGGCGAATCATCGGATGTCTTCGCTATCTGCTACACACAAGACCAGATCTTTCTTTCGCTGTTGGAGTGGCAAGCAGATTCATGGAGCGGCCTACTCTCATGCACTTCAAGGCTGTGAAGCAAATCCTGAGGTATCTGAAAGGTACAATTGATTATGGTCTTGTGTATGCTGCGGGGAATGGAGACGTGCAAATTACTGGCTATACGGACAGCGACCTTGCTGGTGATGTTGATGACCGTCGAAGCACAGGAGGAATGGCATTCTACATCAATGCCAGCCTGGTTGCCTGGAGCTCGCAGAAACAAAAGACAGTGGCACTGTCGTCTTGTGAAGCTGAATTTATGGCTGCCACAGCCGCAGCCTGTCATGCACTCTGGTTGAGAGCGCTACTGGTTGAAATTGTTGGAGAACCGGCAAGGTTGGTTAAACTGTTTGTGGACAACAAGTCAGCAATTGCTCTTATGAAGAATCCTGTGTTTCATGGGAGGAGCAAACATATTGATACACGGTATCACTTCATCCGTGAGTGTGTTGAAGGAGGGCAAGTGACGATTGAGTTTGTCCGGACTGAAGAACAGCGGGCAGACGCTTTGACAAAAGGATTGCCGGCAGTAAAGCTGGCGACGGCTCGGCACCTTTTGGGTGTTCGTCTTCTCGGGCCACGGCAGAATTAAGGGGGAGAATGTTAACTTTGTTAAGTTCAGCTGTGGCCCCATTGTGTTCCTGGTGATTGCAGTTGCAACGGTTTGAAGGAATAAAATTCGCGGCTGTTAGCCAAACGATGCGGCGATCGAGTCAGAAGGAGACCGCGTCAGTAGGAAGCGTGGGCGTGAGTTTAGCTCAGGTTGCATGAATCTGGAATTCAGAGAAAAACGGATCATGGGATGGCACGATTTTGGCTCTCGGATTCTGTTTTTGTGTGGAGTATAAGTAGAAGTTTTTTACTGTTATTTGGTATGGATGTTTCTCTATTCAGTAAATGAAAACCACAGAAAATTAGCCCCACAAACTTCCGATTTCCAATTTTTCTCTGAAACTTCTGTTTTCCTCTGTTCTAGCTTTGCTCTGCATTTTCTCGTCTGTTGCCGTTCCGGATTGCTGCAGTACGCACGCAAGGTGTTCGATCAGTGAGTTATCTCTAACATCTTTGCCGGTCAGAGGTGGCAGCACGCCCACGTCCCACGTCATGGGGTTGCAGACGAACAGGTTGAGCTTGCGGTCGTCGACATGCTCCTCGCTCTGGAGCTCGAGGACGAGGCGTCCGTTGCGGGATGCCACTGGGCGTGAGCGTGATAGATCGAAGAGGCGAAAGGCATCGGTCTGGACGCCTGACGCCAGAGCGCTGGTGGAGGGGAGGTTGTAGCCGAGGAGGCGAGAGCCGAACGCCGTCGGGACGAAGCACAGCGGCCTTTAGTACTCAACGACGATGGAGCGGCATTTCCGATTGCGTGTGGTGGGCCAGTCTGGAGCTCGACGACCCCGGCCATCCTTCGACATCTTCCGCGTGCTCATCGTCTACAACCGCAACAGGTTCACCGTGCTCCATTCCTACTCATTAGACCAGCATCTGGAACATGGAGGCAAGAGGACGTCAGGCCGCAAGCTCACCAACTGGGACCTTGGCAAGCTAGGCCAGGGGATCGTGCTCCACGGCGTCGCCTACTGTCCACTTAGAAGAACGGCATTAGCAGTACGCCTCGACATGCCGGCGCCGGCGCAGGTGCGCATGCCGCCGGACGGCGTTCCCAACCCGCTCCAGCAGCTCCGTCTGCTTGGCGTCACGCCCGCTACAGGAAGCTGTGCTATCTGGACGCAGCGAATGTCACAGGATGTGTCAGCGTGGCGTGGACGGTGTTCGAGACCACCACCGGAGAATGGGTGATGGAAGGTTCCGTCACATTGACACGGCTCAAGGTAAAATATAATGCGCGGTGGACGTCAACCTGCGTTGGTTCTGTGAAAAGATTGGCATCCTCTTGCTCACGCTCGGCCGAGGCAGCAGTCATCCTGGAACCTTTGCGATGAGCCTAGCAACCAAGGAAGTGGACAAGTCAGATGTTCGTGTGGACTGCAGTTCATGGTGAAACTTTGTGGGATATGAGATGGATGGGGTAACTTACCTCAAGTCCATACGTGTAAGGTTTTTATAATTGTCAAAAATAGTTTCGCAATTCGCAGCAACAATATCAGAGCATATAGAGCGTTTTGGCTTTCGAGTCATCTCAAGCAAACTGAAATTATACATTGTTCTCCTACTTTCCTTTGATGATATGACACCAGTGATTGCAATTTCGGTTCGAAATTTTGGATCCACCAGCAAGTAACTCTCTTTTCCAAAATATAATTTCATGCTGAAAAGTTCTGAAAATCTCGAAATTTCATAAATTTTTGGTGCCACCAAAATTACCAAACACTACTAAAAAATGCATAAAAGGGACAACACCATAGGTACTAAAAATGCTAAAACCGGCATCTATAGTGATTTTCACACCCAAAGCGTGCGCCCAGGAAGCAACATTGGCTAGAACTTGCACCTTTGTAAAAAAATACATACCGGTTCTAGAGAAAAACTGACACCAATCCTAGAGATATCGTTTTTTAAAAAACCGTCACCTTTAATTTATTATAGATGCTGACTAATTAAAAAAGCAAGCTAGGCCACTCGTCTCCACTCACAAGTGGATAAGGAGAGGGAGGGGTGGGGAGGGTGTCCTTATCCACTCCACTTGCTCCCCTCTCTCTCTCGCGACGGCGATGTCCACTAGTACAGAACCTTTCATCTTTGACGGGCCCCCACATGACTGAACTATTGGGCTGTCAGAACGAAGTCATCTCAATCGGGCCTAAATTTGCATCGTTGTAGATGTACTCGTGCAGTCATACTCTAGGCCCAAGTACATATAGCCCGTCACCGATGACACTCATCCGTGACGGGCTATATGTTTAGGTCCGATTGAGATGACCTAGCATATCTCAATCGGGCCCGTGTACAGAGCCCGTTAGAGATAAGGGTCATCGGTGACGGGCTCGGTATACGGGCCCAATTAAGATATGCTTTAAAGCCCATCACCGATGACGCTTATCTCTAACGGGCTTTTATTTATGCCCGTTAGAGATAACTTTGCGCCCGTTAGAGATGTCGGTTCATTGGCCCGATTGAGATATATTTTGCACACTATAAATAGACCACCTGACTGTTGTCCGAAGTTATCCCACTATTCACTATTTTGGTGGGAGGTTGAAGGGGGCGAATTTTTTGTTTTGTTTTCAAAGAAAAACAGAAAAAATCTAAGAAGTAAGTAAGAAGGTAGTAATAATTTTTTTTAATTTAGTTGTATGTTAACTAATATTTTATTAAATTGTGCAGCGATGGATCGAAGTTGGATGAATGCGACAACTTTGAAACGTCATTGTAAGGAGGATAGGAGAAGAAGAAATAGCAAATACATGTGTTGTCCATGTAGAGATTGCAAGAATGATATTATGTTTAGCGGAGAGGAGGTACACTCTCACTTGATACAACGGGGATTCATGAAGGGCTACACATGTTGGGTGAAGCATGGAGAGCAAGAATCGGGTAGTGGTGCAGCTACAGACAGAAGTGGTGCAGACAATCATGAAGATGAAGATGAGCATGACATGTTTATACCATCTCCATTGGGCGGTAAATTGGTTGATGTGGATCCTGATATGCTGCAAGAGATGTTACGTGACGTTGAGGAGCAAGCTCACAACGAAAAAGATTCCATGAAGTTCAATAGGTTGGTCAGTGACTCCGAGACACCTCTATACGCCGGATGCAAGGCAAAGCACACTAAACTGTCAGCTACCTTGGACCTAATGAAGCTGAAGGCAAGTAGTGGATGGACAGACAAGAGTTTTAGGAACTTTTGGGAATATTGAAGGTCATGCTTCCTGAAGAGAACACATTGCCCGAGATGACATATGAAACAAAGTAGGTTCTGTGTCCCCTGGGGTTAGAGGTCCGTAGAATTCACGCTTGTCCAAACGACTGCATATTGTACCACAAGCAATATGCGGACCTAGATGCTTATCCTGCGCAAATCCATATTTTGGCGGTTACCATACTGGAAAGACCTTGAGGTCCGGCATTGCATTGATCTAATGCACGTAGAGAAGAATTGCTGCGATAGTTTGCTCGGGCTACTGCTTAATATGCCTGGAAAGACAAAG
The DNA here is from genome assembly GCA_008326285.1 of Oryza officinalis. NCBI lineage: Eukaryota > Viridiplantae > Streptophyta > Magnoliopsida > Poales > Poaceae > Oryza > Oryza officinalis. Next base: position 9,869,826 of record BDMV01000010.1, read on the forward strand.
GACGGGTTGAATGCTCGGCTAGATCTACAGGAATTGAACATTCGCAGTGAGCTTCAGCCTGTTACGGATGAAGAGACAGGAAGAGTGTACCTCCCACCAGCTTGCCACACATTGTCGAAGGATGAGAAGATCGCAATGCTATCATGCCTGGCTGATATTAAGGTTCCTTCGGGCTATTCAGCAAGGATCAGTAAGTACGTTAAATTGGAGGATCTAAAACTGCTTGGAATGAAATCTCACGATTGCCACGTGCTAATCACACAGATCTTGCCAGTTGCTATCAGAGGCATTCTACCACCCAAAGTCGGTCACACGATCCAACGGCTCTGTGCTTTCTTCAATGCAATTGGTCAGAAGAATTGTACCCGAGCAGGCATCGTATGCGCAGGCTCATTTCGCTGTGCTACAACATATGGCCGAAGTAACTCCATACTTTGAGGAGCATCTAGCGAAGGTTCGACAGGAGAACATGGGTCGATCAGATATGTGGATCAACAGAGAACATAGTACTCGCTTCAATGAATGGTTCAAGAATCGTATCGCACGGTTGACCGATGGCCCAAGTGAGATAATACGAAGGTTGGCAAGGGGCCCAAGCTAGGATGTTGACACATGGCAAGGGTACGATATCAATAGATACACATTCTACACCGTCAAACAAGATGACAAAAGCACAGTGTAGAACAATGGAGTCCATATAGATGCATATCAGGATCAAGCTGGATCGAGCACATACTATGGCCACATAGAGCCGATCTAGGAGATGAACTACAGCAGCTTCAAAGTCCCTTTGTTTCGTTGCAGCTAGGTGAATATCCGCACTGGTGTTAAAGTCGACAGGGAAGGATTCACTTTAGTGGACCTGGCCAAGGTTGGATACGCGGACGAACCATTTGTCCTAGCAAAGCAGGTCGAGCAGATTTTCTATATACAAGACCCCGCAAACAAGAGGCTGCACGTCGTTAGGGATGGCAAACGAAGAATTGTTGGGGTTGACAACGTTGTCAATGAGGAAGAATATAACCAGAATCTCCATGTGAGACCTCATATCGACCTTGACGATGATCCCGAAGACGAAGTAGCATACGCTCATTCTGACCATTCGGAAGGCATATCCTTGTAAATAGAGTCTTCGTAGTACTGTAATGTGCAAATTGATATAAGTAATGAAGTATTTTGTACCGGTGCCTTATGATCTGCATAGTTTAATTTCATATGGTTTTTAAAATTTAATAGCAAATTTACACTGTTTAAATAAGGTATAGGTTAATTATAATAATTTTTTAAAATTTAATAGCAATTTTAAACTAATTAATAAGGCATATTTTACTTTAACAAAAATTTTACACCATTTAAAAATGTAACAGCAATTTTAAATCGGGTAGAAGTTAATTATAATTGATTTTATAACTTAAATATCATTATTACATACAATTAATAAGGAATATTTCAATTGTATAGTGGGATGAGCTTATCTCTATCGGGCATATAAATAATGCCCATCAGAGATGAGGTTATCTCTATCAGGCGTAGTAGTTCAGCCCGTCACGGATGTATGTCATCCGTATCGGGCTTGTTAGTTATGCTTGTCACGGATGATTGTCATCAGTATCAGGCTTTTTGTTTGTGCCCGTCACGGATGTGTGTCATCCGTATCGGGCTTGTTATTTGTAGCCCGTCACGGATGACTATCATTCGTATCGGGCTTAGTACTTGTGCCCGATGGTGATGACCTACGACTAGGTTTTCTACCGATCCAGATCTGAATCGGCAAAAAAACTAAGTGTTTCCTTTTCACTCCTCACCGATCACCGCGTCCTCCCTCGAAGCGCCTCCTGACCTTTGCCGCCGCCTCCTTCCTCCAAGCGCCTCTCGACCCCGCCGCCGCCTCCTCCCTCTCACTCTCCTCCTAGACACCGCCGTCTCCTGGACGCCGCCGCCTCCTCCTCCGCTGCCTCCGCCTCCGCCGCCGCCGCCTACCCCTAGTGTTTTGAAGGTCAAAGTGGTTTCTCCCATTTTTCCCTATTTTCCTTGTGTGATTGATATGAGAAGATATCTTGCTTTAGATGTAGAATATGTACTGCATTTAGATGTGTTCATATGATTCATGCTTATCTTTGTTAATGTGACATACATAGTATATGATTCATGCTTATCTTTGTTAATGTGACGTACATAGAAAATATACTAGAATTTACAAAATGCCGTGTAGAATATGTACTGCATTTAGATGTGTTCATATGATTCATGCTTATCTTTGTTAATATGACATACATAGTATATGATTCATGCTTATCTTTGTTAATGTGACATACATAGGTTAATATACTAGAATTTACAAAATATACTGTACTGCATTTAGATGTGTTCATATGTCTGAATATATGTCCTCTTCTTGCCACTATTACCCTCTTCTACTCTGTCCTCTTCCTGCCACTATTACCCTGCCACTATATATGACCAGTGATGATTGCTCAAGAACAGACCATAAGAACAGACCATGTACACTTGTTCTTTTTATTTGGGGGGCAATACACTTTCTTTTTTTTGCATAAGAACAGACTATCTACACTTGTTCTTTTTTTTTGCATAAAAACAGCCCATCGACACTTGTTCTTTTTATTTCGGGGGCAATACAATTTCTCTTTTTTTGGGGGGCACTACACTTGTTCTTTTTTGCATAAGAACAGACCATCTACACTTGTTTTTTTTTAGGGGCACTACACTTGCTCTTTTTTTGCATAAGAACATACCATCTACACTTGTTCCTTTTTATGGGAAACTACACTTGCAAATGATCGTAATTGATGCACAATTTCTAAGCAAAAATGAGGCCATATCTTAACCACAATAAGTTATACACACAACCACAATAAGTTTTTCTATAATGTTTTTTAACTTTCTTGCCGTACCACAGTTATACAGAAAATATCGCAACAAGGCGAACCCATGTCAGCGACTACTAGTGGGACAACATCGAGCCGGATTTGTAGGACCCAGAACAAGATCCCTAAGGAAGTGTACACCATAACAGAGGTGGACGATCTGGGATTTCCGATGGCTCCTGCGAAAGCTGTCAAGAAGTTCGCAACGATATGCGGAGTCCTCGCGAGGCGGAACTTCACCATCTTGAAGGACCACATCGATCTGGTCCCACAGGAAGAAAAATATGAGGCCTGGAAGCAGTTCAAGGGAAGCTTCGAATTCCCCCCAGAGGCCGAGGCAAGACCAAGCGGCAGGCTATCCGCAAGATGGGCAACTTGTGGAAAAATTTCAAGACCACGTTAGTCACCGACTACGTCCTCAACCCCGCCCAGCCAGAACCATTCGGGAAGTACCCGTTCATCTCACGGGTCGTGTGGGAAGAGTTCCATGCCGCAAAATCAACCCCTGAGTCTCGGGAAAAAAGCGAGGCCTATAGGAGGTTGCAGGCAAAAAACGTTCACCCGCACCGGCTTGGCACCGGAGGCTACGCCGGGAAGCAGCACGAATGGGTCAAGGAGGATGAAGCGGCTACAGAATCTAACATGCCGCCAGTTCTTGGTGATATCCCGACCACCCGAATAAGGAACTGGGCAAGGGCGAGGGTGAAGAAGAATAGTGATGGAACACTTACGTTCCCAAATCCCGAAGATCAAGCGGTGTACCAGAAAATTGTAAGTAGCACACGTAGAGTATGTTTCGTTAGTTTGTATCGTACTCTTGATTAAATTTGTCCTAACTATATCGCAGGTCGAGATGACTGCTAAGAGACAGGCCTCGGAAGAGGTCTGCTCACAAAGACGCGAGGATGACATCCTCACGAAAGCGTTGGGAAGCGAAGAACACCGTGGACGGACAAGGGGCATTGGCTCCAATGTTCCATGGAAGTTTGGGTTTCCCCAATACGCGTGGCAGTACAGGAAGCACAGGCTTTCTAAGGCGCAGAAAGATGCACGCCTTAAGGAACAACTTCGGGACGAGATTAGAAACGAGCTCCGAGAAGAGTTTGATTCGAAGTTGTTACAAGTGGAGGCTCGGGTGGAGGCACGCCTCAGGGAAAGCGAGCCTGCTACCGCTCCCATAATAGAAACGAGCCCCACACAAAGGCGTAGCAGCTGCGCATCTACTAGGGCGGCGGCACAAGAAACACCAGCCCCCAATGCGGTAGACCACATATCGGTAAAACCAACACAAAACGTATATGTTTTCTTAGCACCACAGTGCATTACAACATATTATAAACACACGTATGAATCTATTGCAGGGACCCACATCGTGCACCCTAGTCATTAGGGTGACTAAAGAATTTGCAATTCCTGCCGCAGAGGGACTTGCGTTCAAGCCCATGCCGGAGACCCGAGTGCATGGGGGCCAGCTGCTAGCTAGCCATGCCAAAGTTCAAGTGGACATGGTGAAGCCCGATTGGGTTGGCTACACTCTCCTGCTCCCACCAAATGACGAGGTTCTGACCCTTAGAGCTGCACGTGGGACATTTATCCAATGGCCCACGGAGAACATTCAGATAAATATAACTCCTAGGCCAGCACCAAGTGCTCGTCCGGCGGCGCCGCTTCGTCCCCCTCCAGCTCTTGTATCTGCCCCTCCTGCCGTTCAAAAAGGAGATCAAGAATTCCAATTGCAGTATGATACAGATTTTGGGGACGACGGACAAGAGGTCAGCAGCAGAGCGCACCTCCCCCCAGTCTCCACGAAAAGAAAGAGGGCGGCATCTTCTCCACCCAAGCTTGGATCACGCAAAAGAGCTGCTGGAAGGGGGAGAGGAAGAGGAAATGTGGAAGGGCCGCTTCTGGCTCCAAAGAAGCTAGATCTTGGCAAGGCGCCGTCAGCTCCTCCTAAAGAATTCATATTAGGCATGCCATTGGTCGGAGACGACGCCTTATCGAAGATGGGCCCTGCATGCAAGGAGTTGCACGGGTACTACATGGAGAGGTCCAACGCAAGGAGGAAGCATAGAGAGACCTCCATGACGGGCCAACATGATAGACAGCCGTTCCTCGGCCTTGAAACCTTTATCACCGTAGACTTTCAAGATCTATGGGACCTCTACAGGGTGCGAACGGTTGACACCAACCTCCTTAAGTGCTACTCCTTGTAAGTTTTCTTGCGTACGAGATATGGTAATAACTTTCCTTGTATTACGCTTACCCGGATTCTTGTCTTGCTTCTAGGTTAACTTGGAAGCATGTCCATCGTAATGCTCCCCATGTTGCCTTGCTCGATCCAAGTGTCGTCAACGAGACAACTATGAACTACGATCGAGCTAGCATGGTAGAATATATCAAGGACTGCTTATGGTCCCGTCAAGACAAGGACTTCATTATGTGTGCCTACTCTGAACAGTAAGCGTGTACCCTACTAAGAATCAAATCTGCGACGCGTATAGCTTTAGTATTTAACTTGCAATTTATTAATGTCCCAGTCGTCATTGGATTCTCCTGGTCATAGTGCAGAAGTGGAGTTTGGTATACTACCTTAACTCCAATATCAAAAAAGAAATATACGATTGGTCGGTGATCGAAGCTGCCTTGAACGATGCCTGGGACCAATACGTGGCAAAAGGCGAGAGGCATAAGGAAGGGCATCCCACACTCGGTCACAAAAAGGACTTTCCAATACGTCAACAAGTTGGCGACCAGTGTGGGTTCCACGTCTGCCATAACATGAGGAGCCTCGCAGACAAGGTGACATTGCTCGACCTTGAGGTGTGTGCTTCAGTTGTTTATATACATTAGAGAGAAGATAGCACGATTCATACTAACTTTCCAAGTATGTAGACTAACTTGGCGCCTCACATGCAGGAAAAACTTTTGGCGATTCCGGAAATCAACTTCAATATCATTAGAGAGGAGATAGCACAATTCATACTAGACGATCTCTTGTCGCCAAAAGGAATGTTTAGAGTAAAGTCCTAGGAGAAAGAAATGCTTTCGCGACAAACATTTGATTTTTGTAAATATTCTTTATAATACAATTCTGCACGTTCTTCTGTATATATTTGTATTTCTTAATTACATATAAACTTGTTCCAATTTATAACTCAGTTTTACAGGTTTTAATATATGTCGGCAGTTTGGAGAGCAAAAAATGGATGCGAATGACATATATATGTGAATGGGTCTGTGGATGTTAATGTATATATATGAATTGGCTGTGCATTGGCTGTGAATTGAGTTTGAATTTATGAATTGGCTGTGAATATCTGATGGAATGCTGGAATATGCACTGAATATCTGAATGCTGGGAATGGGGTTGCTGGGAATATGGTTACTGGGACTGTCATTTTTTGCAGCGGGCATGGCTAGCAAAGGCATGAGGCTAGCCAAAAAAAAATTATTTTTTTTGCTGACTTACTCATCCCTGACGGGCATTTTAATAATGCCCGAAAGAGATAGTCATCCGTGACGAGCTCCAAAAAAAGCCCGATAGGGATATAGACATCCCTGACGGGCTCCTAATCTAAGCCCGATAGAAATAAGTCATCCGAACCAGGCCTATTTTGACTCGACAGATGGGGTCAAACCTATCGGTGATGGCCTCTTTCGAAAAGCCCGTTAGGGATGGGTAGTCATCCGTGATGGGCTGAGTAGTTTGCCCGATTGAGATTAGTCATCCGTGACGGGCTCCTACCCAACCTGGTTTTACTTGTATTGCTTGGTCAATCTTATCTGTGACGGGCTAGAGTGTTAGGCCCGATTGAGATAACATGCATCCGTGACGGCCTTGTGCCCGATTGAGATAGTTTCTCACATCACTGACCTTTGCTCACTGACGGGGGCCCTACCCGATAGTGATGAGGGTTTATGCCCGTTAGAGATAGCCGGTCCCGTGCTAGTGGTCCTTCCCCACTACAAGAGGCGGCCGCAGCGTCTTCCCCACCCACGAGCGGTGGCGGCGTCCTCCCCACCCTAGAGATCTGGCGGCGCCCTCCTAACTCATGAGCGACGGTGGCGACGTCCTCCCTACCCGCAAGCGGCGGCAGCGGCTTCGACGTCAGATCCAAAAACGTACGCAAACCTGAATGACACCACCTTAACATATCTCTTCTAATACAGAATTATAGAGATTCTTAGCAATTACACTACTCTGGAACAATTTCTTCTTACATGTCTAGTACATCTAGAAAAAATCAATCATACGTTGGATGGTAGTTCGCTGGTTCTATCACCGGTCTGAAATTGCACCTCCTCCTTGGGTTCTTCTTTGGTCCCAGGCACCACTTCTTTCCTCTTCCCCCAGAGGAAAAGATACAGCCCAGCAAGGATCAGTAACATTCCAAGAATACTGCATCCATGTTATCACAGAAAAGTTAGGTTAATTCGCACAAATCCCTAACTAGAGCATAACATTTGCGGAAGGTTTCACATAGAACCATTGTTATCATTTCTGAAAGAGAAAAATGTTTGCAGAAATGAAATTTGTACCTTCCAACCGAGAGGTCATGGCCTAGAAGCAACGAGTCAAGAATCGTTGTGAACAACACTGAAACAGCACAAAACATCGACGGGTAGGTTGGTCCTCGCTGCGTGACAACCCATGAAATCATCACGAACTTGGCAGCTGTGTTCAGTATCGCCTGAATTGGAGAAGAGGCACATTATTCAGAGATGTACATGCATCAAGTTCAGAACATCTGAAAAGACTGGGATAATTACTGAGTAGACGATGGTGAGCAAACTCATGTTCCATTTCAGTTTCCATGTCGCCTTTTCTCTGTTCATCGCGGCCCCTATAATGGCCATCTGGATACACCCAACGAAGCATGTAGCAACTGTGGACCAATACTTGTATGGGAATACTTTCAGCATCTGAGCCTGTTGAACCAAAACCAACATTTAAGTTGCACCATTAGCACAAGAGACTACTTTCTTCATATTTCAGTAATTGCGGACAAGTGCACAACAGTTATTACCAGCTCCTAAATATTGACTCTATTTTAATATACGATGCTGTTGACTTTTTTAATTTCGTTTGAGTATTGATCTTTTTAGAAATATTGGTGTGGACAAACATACTAAATATGCTTAAAATACTTTTAATTAAAGATCTATTTGTATTGGCTTTACTTAATTAATTAACTAAGTAATTAAATATTGTTGGCCAAAATTGTAGATGCATGACAGTCAACTGCGTCATACTACCTCGTTTTTAAATACGACATTGGTGATTTTTTTGACATACGTTTAACCATTATCTTATTTAAAAATTTATGTAATTGTTATGGCTTGATTTTATCATATCAAAAGTTATTTTAAGCATAGCTTATATCTTTTATGTTTGCATAAAATTTTTAAATAAGACACATGTTCAAATGTATATTTAAATGTCAACGGCGTCATATATAAAAATCGCAGAGTAGTATATATAAAAAAAGAAGGTAGTTAAAAAGTAATATTATGTCGAGATTAATTCCCTCGTAAGTGGTAACTGAGTTGCCGACCTGCACTGTGTACCAGACTGCAAGGCTTAAACAGCTTATGATGAGCAAGATGGTTCCACGGATGTGGTGGTGCCCAAATGCAGTTCCTGCCTTGTTTGGGTGGTAGCCAATAATGTTGGTAGGCCACAGATGCAGCACTTTCCCTTTGTAAAGGCTGATCACTATTGTGCCTCCAACACAAACTAAGGCCCCAACCACCTTGATGATTCCCACCATGCTTCTCATGTTCAGTGGCTCCTTCCTGAAATAGAGCCATATATAGTTACAGTTCTTATTTTGCAGCATATTTCTTCCTTCAGATCTTACGGCGATGTTTTTATCTTGTCAGATATATATACCTGAAAAGAACAGCCAGGATAAATGCTGCGATTGGGACGATGTTGTAGAAGTTAATTGCATATCCTGGTGATGTATCTCCCAGGCCTATGTAGTACAGACCAGGAACAGTGAATCTGCAGGTAAGTAGCAAATGAATTTGGTTAAGGAATGTAAGTGTACAAGAATACAGAGTACAAGTTGAACTATCTATAGATTTAAAGCATAACAGTTATTGATGAAGTGGTTTCACTAGTTGTAGACTACTGAATGTACTCACCCTACAAATGCACTTGTAAAAATCCATATGAATGCCTTCAACTTAAGCTCCTTCAGCTTCCCTCTAGAACAACACAATCAAAAAACAACAGCCACATATTAGGACTTAAGAAGCAAGAACTTCATTTGTAGTGTACGCAGATCGATGACAAGAACAATAGAAGAGTAGTGACATATTAGATATAGATGATCAGAAAAATACTAAATCAAGTACTAGTAGTTGTCTAAAAATACTAAATCAAAGTTCGAGCAGTTGTCTTTAAATTTGATTCGAGCAGTTGTCTTTAAGTTCGAGCAGTTCGACCATGTTTTAGACAACGCCATGGTTTAGGGTCCAAGAACTACAGATTTGATCAGGCTTACTGCTTAGTGACTGTAAAAAAATAAACGCTTGACCTTTTCTTCTGAATATACGCGGAATTTCGGCTTGAGTATGTCCTAACTGATTATTCTGATGGCTGAATGCTAAACTCCGCTACAAGAATATCTTTTCTATCATAGGATATTGATATAGCAGAATCATACAATACACAATCTTGTTCTTATAATATGAAATAGATGAGAGAAAAGGTTAAAAATCAAGGAGCACAGGAGCTAACTTCTCCAAGGACACTGCTAAGGGGACGACCAAGACGGCGCCAAGCAAGTATCGGTAGGTCAGTAAGGTGCATAGAAACAACCCGCCATCCATCACCACCTTGACGAGCATCAGACTCCCGGCGGTGAAGATCTGGAGCATCATCATGAAGATAGACGGCAGCCATTCCTTCAAGCTTGAGGATGTCATGATGCCCTAATTAATATCTCTCACAACAAGATATCTGAAGATGACTAATGATGCAACAAGCAAGACGGACACACTTTCTCCATTTCTTCTGCTGCAAACTCTTCTTCAGATTTCAGAGAGTTGTGCTAGCTCTGCGCACGGATGGCATTTCTATATGCGCGACCAATTGCGTGCATATCTGAAACTTGATAAACAGAATGCATGTTGAAGTGCATGCCTAATAAGAACATGAATTGTGTGATTTGTGTTCGTGTTGAGTTTCCTAATAAGTAAGCATTTAGTGGAATTTTGATTTTGCACAACTGTTTGGCTGCAAGGCTACAGTGTCCCAGCTGTCACTCACCGAGGAGATATAGACAAGCAAGTGTGCAAGTATGAGGCGTTCCTTTAAGAAACCTTCCAGGTGCAGTTAGCTCCATACCGAGAGGCGTTACTCCAACAACGATTTAGTTGTGCGAAACGTATTCGGTGTGCTATTCTGGTATTCTACAAGTTAGTGTATAACCTTCCGCTGGGAACGTAAGGCAGTTCAGTGTAGATTAAAAACTAGGAAAATGGTAACTTTATTATGAAAATGTTTTAAGAATATGAAAATGTTTTTTAATGTTTGATGCCATTGATTTTTGAAATTACGTTTGACCATTTCTTTAGAATATGTTATTATCATTTATTTTATCATTAAATATACTTAAAATATGACATATATATTTATAGAAAAAAAAAGACAAATGGTCTGTTCAAAAGTTAACGTCGTCAAACATAACATTTGCAACTATTTATTGAAAAAGTATTTTTGTTTCTTTTTGAAAATGGAAAAAAATGATTCTCTTTCATGATGGTAAGTTGTTATACGATTATGTAATTATAAAGTTTCATTCCCAATTAATGTGTCCAAATGCTAGCCTTAGCAGACAAAAAGAGAATATAGATAAGTATGGCTCACAAATTAAACAGGTATTATTTTGTTGCACTCCCTGCACTGCATGCTGCCATGGCTACCGTTCTTATCTTCTCAACTAGCAACCATGGCGCTGCACGTACACTCGGTGACGTTGGCATGGAAAAAACAAAAAGAAACAAAGCGGCCAATGGCAAACATCGAAACAGGATTGGCGAATGGCGATGCAATTGCTTGTGTGCAGAAATGGATTTGATCGAGTTAAGATCAAGAATCTCTTGATAGATCAGCTAAATAGATATATGCATCTGCTGGTGTAGAAAAATGGAAGGATGTACCTCTCGAGGATGATGGCTAAGGGGAGGACGAGAATGGTGCCGAGGAAGAAGCGGTAGGTGAGGAGCGCGAAGACGAAGAGGCCGGCGTCGACGACCACCTTGGTGAGCAGCATCTGCCCCGTCGTGAACAGCTCGATCAGCAACATGCACACCGCCGGCCTCCACTCCATCTTCACCGATGACGACGACCCCATCGCCGATCCCGCTCTCGGCCACCTCGATCTACGTCTGTCGTCGTCTCCAGCCAGATGATTATCTCACGCTAGCAATATATATGTATGGCGAATTGGCAATCGAGTGAGCGAGCACTCAGCAGAGAGCGTGGAGAAGGCCGGAATTGATGGGGTTGTAACAGACGAGAGTGGAGAAGAGATATGCAACGATATAGATTCCCGTTGGATCGGGGGATAGGATCGCGGGCGGTCCCACCTGTCAGTGGAAGAAAGGCCCGTCGAGATCAGGCCATGGGAGGAGCGACCGATTCTCCACTCTAGATTCACGCGACGGAGGCAGCTGGTCCGGCGGATTCTGTTAGCAATCTGACCACTGACCAGCCAATATATTCTTCTAAACCCTAGTTATTTCCCTCATTGCCTATATTTTTACCAATCAAGCACTGCTAGCGTACTACGGAACATGTCGTCGGCTCAACCATCGTGAGTGACGGCGGGGTCTGGTCATTAATGACTGGTCACTAATGTGGCCTGTGATGGACTTGTCTCTGTCAGTGATGTCAAACACTTATTACAGGGTAAGACAAATCTTCAGATAAACCTATGGAGACTTGATGTTGATGATCCAAAGACACCGATCAGGAAGATCGAACCCTTGTAATCACTACATCACTTCTCCATTGGTTATCAACCGAGCCAAAACACGAGTGCCAATTTGGTATTGGTGTCCCCATGCTAAAATTGAGCACCAATACCTCTGAAGCGGGTACATGGTCGATCTCCTTATGTACGATGCTGAAGTATTGCCTCCCAAGAACTCCACATGAATTTGCGAACAACGCTCTGATCATTTTTGGTTCTACCAGTAGTCCAGTGGCATTAACCTAAAAATTCTTATTTTATGTAGAATATTTGCATAACTTGTTTCGAAAGAACAAATGGTTCACCCACGTATCCGACCTTGCTTAGATCGACAAGCATGAATCCTTGCTTATCCTTAATTCCTACACGCAGATTGACCCAATGGCAATGAAATAATGACACTTTGAACTTCACATAGTCCAACTCCCACATTTGCTCGATGCGGCCATAATATGAACTGCACCCATGTTGATCTTGAAATGCCTATATATGGAAACCGTTGTTTTGTACCAGATGATAGAGGGTTTTGACAATATCTGCCTACCTCGCATCAAGTCCCCTTTTGAACGCAAGACCTAGACAATGAAGCCCTTGACTGATTTTCAGGGTGGTGGATACCTTAGCCAATCTAATCTAGCGAGGCAATTTGGTCGATACCGGCATAAACCCTAAAAGATTGAGAAGCTAAATCAGATTGACTAAGATATATGATACTAGGTGCTTACGTTGCCGAGATCAGAACGTCGAAGCCCTAGCCCCGACAGCGCAGGCAGCCATAACGAGACTTACCCCTCGTAGGAAGGGCATGAACTCGCCGAAGAAGACGAAAGTAAAAAGGTGGCGATGCGCTGAAGTTGTATTGATCGTGTGATAAAAATTACATGAACCTCGGGCTTACATATTTATACCCATAGGCTAACAAAGATCCTAACAGAATACGACTCAAACTTTCCTAAAGATAAAAGGAAACAGATAAAGTCCTTATTGGACACTAAACACACTTTCCTAAAGATAAAAAGGAAACTAACAAATTCTTCCTAATTAATAGATACAAGCCGCATCCTCCTCAAACTCGGTCTTCTCTGGATAAGATTTTCCCGAATCTAACAAGAATCCGACTGCTGTTAGTGATTGGTTTAAGAAAAACCCCCCATCGGCCGATGTAGAATTTTAGGCCGATACTAGTTTCAAGCCGATATGAACCTTGGGCCGATGGGGACTTCGGGGCTTACCAAATTCTGGTGTTAACAATACCATACTCCACTTTGACACTAAGATAGAAGAATCCAATGGTCCCTGTGTCATTAATATATTGCAAGTTAAATACTAAAGCTATACACATCGTCGAGGGGTAGCTAATTAGGGTACACACTTACTGTTGGTTATAGGCACACATAATGAACTCTTTGTCTTGGCGGGCCCACAAGCAGTCTATAATATAATTTGTCATTCCTCCTAGATCGTGCTGCAGATTTGTCTCGTTGACTTGAGATGTACCTAGAAAGGCAACATCGATGCGATTTCTTTGTGCATACTTCCAACAGAACCAACATGTCGACAAAGACCCGTATAAGCATATTATGTGGATGTTATTACTATATTTTGTACGCAAGAATACTTACAACAAGTAGCACTTAAGGAGATTGGTGTCCACTGTTTGCAGCCTGTAGAGGTCAAAGAGATCTACGAAGTCCACCACAATATAGGCTTCTGGCCCAAGAAATGGTTGTGGACCATGATAGCATGTAGTGGAGGTTTCTCTATTCTTCCTCCTTGCGTTGGATTTCTCCATTTAGTACCTGTGCAATTCCTTGCAAGCAGGGCCCATCTTCGCTAACTCATGGTCTGCAACTAATGGCATGCCTAACTGAAAGTTAGTCGGAGCAAGCCTCTTAGTAGGAGTTGATGATGCCTTGCCTAGATATAGCTTCTTCGGAGCGAGAAGCGAGGTTTGCAGCTTTCCTCTTCCTCTCCCCCTTCCAACAGCTTTTTTCTTAGTTTCTTTCAATTGTGGAGAAGAATGCGCCTTCCTGCTCTGTTTGATAGATGGGGAATGTTAGCCCTGCTATCGGCCTTCGTACGATCATCCCCAAAATCTGTATCATATTGCAATTAAATATCTTCATCTTGTTCTTCAATGGCAGGAGGGGCTGAAGGAATAGTTTGAGCGGGTATTGGCAGTGGACGAGTACTTAATGCAGTTGACCTAGGAGTCATCTTTATCTCAATGAGGTCCTTGGGCCATTGGATAAAGGTCCCACGTGCAGCTCCTAGGGTCAAAATTTTGTCGTTCGGTGGATGCTGCAGAGTCCAGCTGATCGAGTTGGGCTTGGCCAAGTCCACTTGTACTTTAGCAGGCCCGGCCATCAGTTGCACCCCATGCACTCGGGTTTCAGGCGTAGGCTTAAATGCAACACCCTCGGCGCCTGGGAGCTGAAAAGTTGGTGTCACCCTAACTACTAGGGTGCACTGTGTGGGTTCCTGCGATAGATTCAACCATGTTCTTAGAAAATGATACAATATATGGATTTGTTAAGATAACACATTCATTGTTTGTTGGTTTTACCGTTATGTGGTCGACTGCGGCAGGGACTGGTGGTTGGTCTTCCGCCGCCTCAGTTGAATCACAACTGCTACGCCTATGCATTGGGCTCGCTTCTACTCTAGTAGCGGCGACGGGGTTAGCGATTTGTTGCTGCAACTCACCCCTAATGCGTGCCTCCACCCCTGCCAATTTTTGATCGAATTTAGAACGGAGTTCGTCTCTGATCTCCGCTCTAATCTGTTGCTTCAGGCGAGCATCTTTCTCCGCCTTTGTCATCTTCCCTTTCTTGTACTGCCACATGTATTGGGGTAACCCCAACCTTCCATGGAATATTGGAACCAACGCCCCTTGTCCGTCCACGATGTTCTTGGGTTCCCAACGCTTTCGTGAAGATGTCGTCCTCGCTTCTTTGTGAGCAGACCTCTTGCGAGGACGGTCTCTGGGCAGCATATTCAATCTCTGGTACAGTTAAGGTTAGGTTAAATCATGGCTACGCTAGAAACAAATGAAACATATTTGATATGTTATACTTACAATATGATTGTACACTACTTGATCTTCAGGATTTGGGAACGTAATTGTCCCATCACTGTTCCTAACAGCCCTTGCCCTTGCCCAACTCCTTGCCTGGTCGTCCCGGATATTAGCAAATGGCGGTGGGGTGTTAGATTGCGCAGCAGCGTCATCCTCCTTTCGCCACTACTCGTGCTTCCTGCTATATCCTCCGGTGCCAAGCCGGTGAGGGCGAAGGTTTCTAGCCTGTAGTGCCCTAGCGGCCTCTTTTTTTGCCCGGGTCTCGGGGGTTGATTTGGCAGCATGAAACTGCTCCCACACGGTCTCGGTGATCCACGGGTACTTTCCATATGGTGTTGGGTTGTTGGGGTTGAGGACGTACTCGCCGACTAGCATTGTCTTGAAATTTTTTCACGCGGTGCCCATCTTTTGGATAGCACGATACTTGAGCCGTTCCTCGTCCTCTTCAGGATATTCGAAGCTCAGCTTGAACTACCCCAAGCTTCGTCCTCTGCAGCTGGGACAAGGTTGATGTTGTCAACAAATATATTGAAGTGCCGCCTCCCTAGCACCCCACAGACCGACGCGAACTTCTTAACAACTTTCCTTGGAGCCACAGGAATCCTAGGGCGTTGACCTCTGTTATGGTCATTCGTTCCTTAGGAATCTTATTTTGGGTCCTAGGGTTCCGGGTCAATGTGGTCCCACTAGTTGTTGCCGACGTGGGTTCCCCTTGCTCAGACATTTTCTAAATAACTTGTGTACGATAGAATGTAAAAACAAAAGATTAATAATTCACTAAATTCACACATAAACATCACAAGCCCAAATAATTCACTAAATTTACTTATATCAAAATATAATTTACTTAATATATTCACTAAATTACCCTAAAATCACTTAGTTATCCTAATAACCATAAATTACACTAAATTTGCTTATTAACACTAAATAACCTAAATTCACTACATTGAACTAAGTCACCCAAAATTCCACATCTCTTATATCATCTAACAAAATTTGACATATCATCTCATATATTTCAAGCAAAATGAAACATCCCATATATCAAAATGGATCATCTAACAAGAAATTGGCGCAGAGGAATTTCACTAATATTTCACTAACCGATTGGGGTCGGTGAGGAGGTGTAGACCGGCGTGGAGGAGGGCGACGACGGCTGGCATGGGCTCGGTGGAGCATAGGGCGCGACGGTCGACGTGAAGGACCACGACGATGAGGGCGGCGGCGCGGGGCTCGGGGACGGTGACGTCGGTGTGGAGGATGACGGTGACGCTTGGGAGGTGGGGAACGATGGCGCTCAGGTGGCGTCGATTCGGCGGCGGCGAGGAGCTCGTTGGACGGCGGCGGCAGTGGTGGGAGGAGTGACAAAAAACCTAGTCTAAATATGGTAAAACAACATCCGTGATGGGCTCAAGGTTGTGCCTGATTGAGATGAGCTCATTCGTGAATTTAGTTTAATCCCGATTGAGATTAGCTCATCTGTGACGAGCTTAAGTTTACTCCCGATTGAGATTAGCTTATCCGTGACGGGCTTAAGTTTAATCCCGATTGAGATTAGCTCATCCGAGATGGGCTTAATCTTAAGACCGATTGAGATAGTATTTTTCCATTTTTTAGCTAACAAATCACTTTTATTTGTGTTTTTTCTTTTATAGTTGATTATTGTTGACTTTCCTTATTCCTTGTTACTTACAAGGTTTGGTTTGGAGTTTTTATTTTTCGTTATTCCTTATTAAGTTCCCAAGAGGCCAAGGACTACGGCGGGTGGTCTCTTGACGGATCAGCTGCAGGACGACGAATAGCGTTCCCGTCGCGTGCAAACCATTGTTGGCAAAATAGCAAATCATTGTTGACTTTTTCTTATCAAATGATACTACATACTTCGTTCATTAAAAGAAATAGCAAATCATTTGTTACAAATGCAATGATACAAAATTGTTCATTCATTACAAGAAATTGCAAATCAAATTAATACGAAGTCTTCAGTTACGGATATGCCTTCACTATGATCTGAACGAGCATATGCCACATCCTCTTGCGGATCATCGTCAAGGTCAATGTGAGGTTTTACATGAAGATTCTGGTTGTATTCCTCTTCATCGACAACATTGTCAACCCCAACAATTCTTTCCTTGCTATCCCTAACGACGTACAGCTTCTTGTTTGTAGGGTTTTTTATGTAGAAAATCTGCTCGACCTGGTTCGCAAGTACGAATGGTTCGTTGGCGTATCCAACCTTGGCTAGATCTACTAAAGTGAAACCTTCCTTGTCGACTTTCACACCTTTGCGTATATTCACCCAACGGCAACGAAACAAAGGAACTTTGAACTTCACGTAGTTCAGCTCCCAAATCTGCTCTATGCGGCCGTAGTATGTGTTCGACCCATATTGATCCTGAAATGCGTCTATACGGACTCCGCTGTTTTGCACTGTGGTTTTGTCATCTTGTTTGACGGTGTAAAATGTGTTCCCATTAATATCGTATCCTTGCCATGTGTCAACATCCGTACTGTTTCATTATGGCCATCAGTCGACCTTCTAATACGATTCTTGAAACATTCATTGAAATGAGACTTATGTTCTCTGTTTATCTACGTATCCGAACGCCCTAAGTTCTCCTATCGGATTTTCGCTAAATGCTCATCAAAGTATGGGGCAACTTCTAACATATGTTGGAGCACAGCGAAATGGGCCAACGCATAGGAGGCTTGATCGGACACAATTCTTTTCCTGCCAATTGTGCCAACACCTGACAATCTTCCTTCGTTACGAGACACTGGAAGTACGATAGGATCCGACTCGGACATGTAATCGATGCAAAACTCAATAACCTCCTCGGTCGTGTAACCTTCAATGATGCTCCCCTCTGGTTTTGCTCTATTCCAAACGTATGACTTTAGAACTCCAATGTACCTTTCGAACGGGTACATTTCTCTTAGAAAAGCTGGGCCACATAATTTTGTTTGCTTCACAAGGCAAATAGGGAGATGAATCATGATATGAAAGAAAGTCAACCAAAAATACATCTCCAAGTGACAGAGTGTATTGACAATATCAGCCTGCAAGTCATCAAGATCTTCGGGATCTATAACCTTCTGACCGATTGCATTGAAGAAGGCACACAGACACATTATCGTGCGGCGGACTTTGGGTGGAAGAATACCTCTTATAGCAACTGGTAAGAGTTGTGTGATTAGCACGTGGCAATCGTGAGACTTCATTCCAACCACTTTTAGATCATCCAATGAAACATACTTACTTATCCTTGCTGAATAACCCGAAGAAACTTTAATACCTTTCAAGCAGGATAACATTGCAATCTTCTCTTCCTTTGACAAGGTGTGGCTAGCTGGAGGAAGGTACACTCTTCCTGTCTCTGCATCGGTTACAGGCATGAGTTCACTGTGAATATTCATCTCCCGTAGATCTAGGCGCGTGTTCAACCCGTCCTTTGTCTTTCCAGGAATATTCAGTAGAAGGCAAACCAAACTCTCACACACATTCTTTTCAACGTGCATGAGATCAATGCAAAGACGGACCTTAATATCTTTCCAGTAAGGTAGTCACCAAAATATTAATTTTTTCTTCCACATACTCTTGTCCTTTGCCTTATTACGTTTCCTTTTCTTCCCAAACTCATTAGTTATGCCCTTCACCATGTCATGGACATCATCTTGGGTCAAATCCTTGGGAGCAGGTTGAAGTTCTCTCTTACCGTTGAAATTTTTCTTCTTTCTTCTAAATGCGTGACGTAGCGGGAGCCACCTCCTATGACCCATGTAAACCATCTTCTGTGATTTCTTTAGCCACCTACTACGTGTATTGTCCATACAATCGGAGCAAGCCTTCTTTCCTTTACCAAGTTCGGGGTAGTTATTAATGGTGCAAAACAATAGAACTCGTAGCTTGAAATTCTTTTGACCATACACATCCCAAGTTTCCACACCTTTTTTCTAGAAAATTTCTAGATCATCCATAACAGGCTCCAAGAATACATCAATATCATTGCCGGGTTGTTTCGGACCTTGGATTAACAAGCACAACATAATGTATTTTCTTTTAAAGCACAACCATGGCGGTAGGTTATAGTTTGCAATAAGGACTGGCCAAGTGCTGTGAGAACTGCTCATGTCTTCGAAAGGATACATGTCATCCATACACAAAAATATCCTCATGTTTCTGGGGTCGGCTACGAATTCTGGGTGTTGTCGATAGATATTCCTCCATTGAATCGAATCTGCAGGGTGTCTTAGCATACCATAGTTCCTTCTCTCCGTGGCATGCCAACGTACGAACTCCGCTTCCTTGGGGTTGGCAAAGATTCTCTTAAAACGATCAATGATAGATACCACACAACCTTCACCGGACCACCTCGCTTTGACTTTTTTCCTTCGTCAGCACTTTTCTTTCGCTTGTATCGCGAAGCCTTGCAGACAAGACAAGCATCTAAGTCTGCGTATTTCTTGTGGTACAATATGCAGTCGTTTGGACAAGCATGGATTCTACGGACCTCTAACCCCAAGGGCCACAAAACCTGCTTTGCTTCATATGTCATCTCGGGCAATGTGTTCTCCTCAGGAAGCATGGTTTTCAGTATTCTCAAAAGATCTGTGAAACTCTTGTCTGTCCATCCACTATTTGCTTTCAGCTTCATTAGGTCCAAGGTAGCTGACAATTTGGTGTGTTTTTCCTTATCCGGCATATAGAGATGTCTCCATGTCACTGACCAACCTGGTGAACTTAATGGAATCTCTCGCGTTGTAAGCTGGGTCCTCAACGTCATGCAACATGTGTTGCAGCAGATCGTGATCCACATCAACCATTTCACCACCTAATGGAGATGATACAAACATGTCATTCTCATGTTCATCTTCCTGATTTTGTGCTCCACTACTGGCTGTAGCTGCAGCTGCAATATCGTCGACTGATTCTTACTCTCCATGCTTTGTCCAACATATGTATCCCTTCATGATTTCTCGACGTATTGGATGAGCATGTACGTCCACTCTGCTATGAATCATTATCTCATTTATGCAATCATCACATGGACAAGTAATGTAATAGCTGTTTCTTCTTTTCCTGTCCTCCTTCGCGACATTTATAAAATTTGAAACGCCACTTCTATACTCTGTGGTATGTTGCAGAGTCTCGTATATCCACCGTTTTCGATCCATTGCTGCAAAGATGAAGAAATATTAGATAAACATTCTGTAAGATAAGCATTGAGTTGATAAACATTCTTTTTTGAATTTTCTGTTTTTCTTTGAAAAACGGACAGAAAATTGCCCCCCTACACTTTCCACCAAAGTAGTAAACAGTGGGATAACCATATTCCTTAGGCGGCTGGACTATTTATAATGTGCAATAGATATCGGTAACGGCCAACAAATGAACATCGTGTAGGATCGAAGAACAAGAACTAAGCCAACCAGAGGGGGGGTGAATGGTTGTAGTACCCAAAAACCAAAACTTTTAGCGGAATTAAAAGTTACCCTCAAATCAATGTAGATCGGTCTGACCGGAATAGATCAGCCGGTCTAACTGCGCCTGTGCCGTCGGTCTGACTAGTGTTGATTTCTCGGTCTAACCGCTCCAAACTCGTCTTCGCCTCCTGCCGCTGTTACCGGTCTGATCGCCGTGTTCCCGCCAGTCTAACCTCTCCAATGCCTTCGATCTAACCACCAGTGTCTCACCGGTTAGACTGCCGAAACCCGGGCAAACACAAATTGAAGATCTCTCAAAGTCAACTTTAATACTTCTCTCTGTGTTTACAAAGTGCAACAACAGCACTCCTCACGAAAATCTCGACTAAACTTGAAACCCTAACTCAACACACAACTCACTCTCCAAAGCAATACCAGGAGGCCACACCCTCCCTCTCTATTTATACATGAGGTAGGTAGCCTAAAGCCACGAACGAAACTCATACAAAAAGTCCTAATCTACCTAGGAAACCTTCCTGTACAAGAAACCAACATTATATATTCCAATTGTACCAAATTTGGACTCCTTTCAAATTCGACTCCGCATCCCATACGCACACAATATCTCCATTGTATGCCATATGGAATCTTCACCAACCACATGCATTGATCTTTTGTCTAAGTATCCCACATGATATCTGCCCGTCCGGACATCACCTTATCTCCAAGTTGACTCCCGATCCATCATCGGCAATACTCTCCTGAGACGTAAAGATTACCTACACATGAATCAAACAAAGAAACCATATCCGAGCAAAAGCTATCCCAAACTTGACTCATTGTTAGCACACAACAGTATTACATACGCATAGTATCCATCTAGAAGCAATAAACACGAATTAACCATGGATATCCAATGAAACAACCCGAAACCGAAACCGACACAGAGTCGACCGGTCAGACTACGGGCTGGCCGGTCTGACTGCACACATACCTCCGGTCTGACCAGCCTCACCTTCCCGGTCTGACCGGACCCAACAAAAACAGTAGCTCCTGTTCACCGTCTGAAAATTCAATCATCTCACAAACCACTTCGCCAATAATCTCCAAATATCAAAACCAATAACCTCAGATGTCATTTGTTCATCACAACAAAAGAATCAAACACACTTTGATTTTATATTCCCTCCTTGACGAACACATTGGCAAACTCATAAAAAATGTTTGTTTTGGTGTTTGGAAAAATAGAAACAAAAATAAAAATTTCTCCTCCTTTGAAAGAAAAACAAAGAAAGAAAAACAAAAGAAAAACACTTGTATTGTTTGTCATTGTTTGTATCTCTTTTCCCCCTTTTGACAATGATTTTATCAAGCATAGGAATTATGTTCAGTGAATATTCAAGAGCTTAATAACATACATATAGTAATTCATGTCATGTGTTGCAACAAAAAGAAGATAAACCCATCAATTATATAGCAAGCATAAACTAGAGTATAATCATAAACCAAAGATTTTACAATTAAGTTCAATAAAGCAATCAAGATTCATGAATTCAAAAGATTTATAATGCAACATCTTTACAAACACATAGGTTGAAAAATAAATCCACACATATAGACCTATTGCAATCATTACTCTTTCCCAATTTAGCTTTAGCACAAAACAACCAAGAGATTTTTTTCATATTTATTTGAGCCCCTTTTTTTCATATTTTTCTCAGTTATTCTGGGTACGTCCTTATTGTCAAGATTGTTTCCAAGGATTCGGCACCCATTATTTTTGCTCATATCAAATACGTCCTTATCGTCAAGACTGTTTCCAAGGATTCGGTATTCATTTTTTTCTCATAAATTTTTATTCTCTTGCACAATGAGCAATTTAAAAGCTATTTGAGGAATAACAATTCAACAAAGCATATATATAAGCATTTATAATTCAACCTATGCATTAGTATCAATATTGCATATTTCATTAATTCAAATATGAAATTAAAGTGTCATGCATCATCTCTCTTAACAACAATATCTAAACCTTATGAAAATACTAAAATTCATACAAACTATAAAATAGACAAATAAACCTTCAAAGTATTGCTAACATAAACAAAAAACACTATATGCATAACACAAGGCTCTCTTTCAATTTGTTTCGTTCAATTGTTGCTTGATAAAACCAAGAGCACAAAAACTCCCCCTCAAACCATGCCAAAAGGATGAATGATTCTCAACTCTCCACGAAGAAAAGCAAAACGAGATGAATCCAATGGTTTAGTGAAAATATCCGCAAGTTGCAATTTTGTATCCAAAAATTTCAATTCAACATTTCCCTTTTCAACATGATCCCTCAAAAAGTGAAAGCGAATATCAATGTGCTTTGTGCGTGAGTGTTGTACAGGATTCTTTGCAATGTTAATAGCACTTGTATTGTCACAAAACAGAGGAACCTTTTCAAAAACAAGACCATAATCTTTCAAAGTTGAAATAAGCCAAAGAATCTAAGAACAACAGCTAGCAGCAGTAACATATTCTGATTCAGCAGTTGATTGGGCTACACTACATTGTTTCCTAGAAGACCATGCAATCAATGATGTACCAAGAAAATGACATGTTCTACTAGTACTTTTCCTATCAATTCTACAGCCCGCAAAATCAGCATCAAAATATCCACTTAAACATATAGAAGATGAAGTAGAATACCAAATTCCAAATTCAAGTGTATAATTCAAATACGTCATTATTCGCTTGACTGCTTGACGATGTGAAGCATGAGGAGAAACTTGAAAGCATGCACACAAACACACAGCAAATTATATGTCTGGCCTAGAAGCAATTAGATACAACAAAGATCCAATCATACTTCTATACTCCTTTTGATCCACAGTTTCACCATCTTCATCAGGATCCAACATAGCAGTAGAACCAATTGGTGTAGAGATCGGCTTGCTATTCTCCATCTTGAAATGTCTCAAAAGATCCTTGGTATACTTCGTTTGATGCACAAATGTACCTTGAGGTGTTTGCTTAATTTGCAATCCCAAAAAGTACGATAACTCACCCATCATGCTCATCTCAAATTCCCTGCGCATAGTCTCAGCAAACTCCACTACCAAAGCGTGAGTAGAACAACCAAAGATGATATCATCCACATAAATCTGAATAAAAAGTTGATTATCACCATGCTTAAGAACAAAAAGCGTTTTGTCAATCTTTCCCATTTGAAAACCTTTCACAAGCAAAAAGTTTTTAAGTCTATCATACCATGCCCTAGGTGCTTGTTTCAAACCATACAAAGCTTTTGACAATTTAAAAACATGGTTGGGAAAATTAGGATTTTCAAAACCCGGTGGTTGTTTAACATAGACTTCCACCTGTATATAGCCATTTAGAAAAGCACTTTTAACATCCATTCGATACAATTTAAAACCTCTTGAAGCAGCAAAGCTAACAAAAGTCTAATTGCCTCAAACCTAGCGACAGGAGCAAAAGTTTCATCAAAATCCAGACCCTCCACCTGAGTAAAACCTTGAGCAACAAATCTAGCTTTATTTCGCACAATTAAACCATTCTCATTTTGTTTATTTTTGAAAACCCACTTGGTTCCAATAATATTATATCCAGAACGTGGTTCAACTAAAGTCCAAACTTTGTTTCTCTCAAAATTTTCAAGTTCATCATGCATAGCGTTAATACACAATTCATCAGTTAGCGCATGAGTAACATCTTTGGGCTCAAAAGAAGCAACAAATGCAGAATTGGCACAAACATCATGAGTTTTTACCTTAGACCTTGTAGTTCGCTCATCTATATTACCAATAATTTGTTCCGGCGGATGATATCGTTGAATGTGCAAAGGAGCAATGACTTCTGAAGTTATTTCACGTTCTGTACCCTCACTGGTCGAAGTTGTAGCCTCTGGAGGACCATCTTGATCAGCATCAACAGAACCGGATGCCGATGACCCTGGCCGGTCTGACCGCGTCTCCTGCGCTGGTCTGACCGGAGGTATGCCGGCGGTCTGACCGGCCTGGTGCCCGGTCTAACCGGCTAAGGTGACCTCATCGTTGTCGTCGTCGCTCTTGTCTTCAAAAATACGACCATCCTCCCCCTGAACCTGTGACAATGTACCTGCAATTTCTGGTCTAGTTCCTAGACTAGCCTCATCAAAAGTGGCTTCACAAGTCTCAACAATTTTGTTAGTCTCCAAAACAAGTACACGATAGCCATGAGAATGAGCGGGGTAACCAAGAAACATTCCATCGGTAGAATGCCTTAAACTTATCCAAATTTCCAGATTTCAAGACAAAACACTTGCAACCAAAAACACGCAAATGTGAAAGTTTGGGTTGATGTCCAAAACGAAGCTCTTAAGAAGTTTTTCCAAGTTTTGATCTCAAGAAAACACAATTGGAAATATAACATGCAATTTTAATAGCTTCGGCCCAAAATTTTCTAGGAGAATGATACTCATCAAGCATTGTTCTAGCAATCTCAACCAAAGAACGATTTTTTCTTTCAACAACACCATTTTGTTACGAAACACGAGGAGAAGAAAATTGATGTTCAAGACCTTTTTCATTGCAAAATTGTTCAAAAGAAGCATTCTTAAATACACCACCATTATCACTTTTGATTCGCTTCAAAGAACCGGGAAGTTCACAATTCAATCTAAGATATAAACTCCAAAAGTGTCCAAAAGCCTTATCCTTACATGCCATAAAGAAAACCCAAGAATATCGAGAAAAATCGTCAACAACAACTAACACATACCACTTTCCTCCAACAGATTGCACTCTAGCTGGACCAACAGTGTCCATGTGTAAGAGCTGTCCCGGTGCATCTGTCATCACAGAAAAAATAGGAACATGTGAAGAAACAACTATCTTAGCATGACGACACGATGTACAAACCAAATCAAGATCTTTCTTAAGTTTAAACAAACCACGAACAAGATCCAAACCACTTAATCTAGTGAGATGATCAAAACCAACATGTACAAGTCTACGATGCCAAAACAACAAATCTTTGTTGAATTTAGCAACCAAACATGTTACAACAGGTGAAACAGGATTTTCAAAATCAGCTTTAAACACTCTTCCAAAGCGAGAAATATTCAACACAGAGTCACCACAAGAATCAAATATTTTACTTCTAGTTTTCTTAAAATGAACCTAAAAATTCTTATCAACAATTCATGAAACCGAAAGCAAATTGTATTTTAAATCCTCAACCAAATCTACTTCTTTCAATTCAAACTTGTTATTTACCTCGACAGATCCTGTACCAAAAACGGCACTAGTAGAAGCATCACCAAATATAATCGATTCCGTCTTGGATGCCATCTTGAGGGAGGAGAACCAATTTTTATCACCGGTCATGTGCCGCGAACAACCGGAATCCACAATCCACACGTTCCCCTTCCTCGCCACCAAAGCATACACACAAGAAGATGTCGAAGCCTCAGTACTAGGGTTAGATAAAAGAAATTTAGGAATCCAGTACTAAGACACACGACTAGTAGATCCAATAGGCATATATCCACGAGCAAAAATAGAAAACAGTTTGAGAGTTTTCAGAAAAATTTCTTCGAGGCCGGTCTGACCGAAGTACAGTAGCCGGTCTAACCGGGGGCCGGTCTGACAGCTTTTGTATCTCCAGTCTGACCGGATACCGGTCTGACCGACGCTCAGTAGCAGGTCGGACCGGTCGCCAGTCTGACCGCGCAACCCACTGCGGTCTGACCGGTTTCCTCGAGGGAAAACCAGATTTCTGCCACTTAGATTTAGCAAAAGCAATCTCTCTTTCTTTTTTCTGTTTACGTGCTAATTTGAAACAAAAACCAAAAAAATGACCATCTTTGCCACAAAAGGAACAAGTACACTTTTCCCTAGCAGTTAATGGTTTTGAAATATTAGTTTTAGTTTCTTTTAGTGTAGCAGAAAGAGAGGACATAATTCCAGCAGATTTAAAAACTGTTTTCACAACATTAGGTTTTGTCAAAATTTCACCATGTTTAGTCACTTTCAAAATATTGGGTTGATTTTTGGTGAAATGATCATGAACATCAAAACCTACACCCCTACTGTAGCTAGTCACTTTAGATTGATCCAAAATCATGTTAAGTTGTTTTTTACCATCAGAAAATCTTTCCAAAGAACTTTTCAAATAAGAAACCTCTTTTTCCAAATTTACATAATTTTCACAATCTACCATGACACCTTTGTTTTTACGATATTTTAGACAAGAAAGCACTACATCAGATTTTACAATATCTTTCATATACTCAACACGACGCAAAGCATCTTTCAATCTCATCTTGTTTAGTGTACATGTTGAGCAATTCAAAATATTGTGTTGTTTTAACTTTTTAGCACAAATCATGTTAAACATCGAACTAGCATAAAAAGCAACTTGATATTTTTTCAACAATTTTTTAGTTAAAAACAATTCATCCAAAGTGCGTGTGTACATAGCAAATCGAAGAGTAAAAGAAGATTTCAATTTCAAATTATGAGCAACATTAATTTCTCTAATTTTTGAAATTTCATCCATTAAAATCTCACAATTTTTACAATCATCATCATCAGGAATAAGAGATTTCAATCTAGCAATTTCAGCATTTAGAGATTCAATCATGAACTCTTGTTTTTTATACATCTTCTCACACTTCTTATTTTTTGCACTTAAAATAATAATAGCTTCCTCAAAAGAACTCACCTCATTGTTCTCATACTCTGAATCCGATTCACCACGAGCCATGAAACAAACACCGGAGATGTTCTGTTCCTTCTCCTTGTCTTCATCACTATCAAAATCTATGTCACTTAATGGCTGAAAATTCAATCATCTCACAAACCACTTCGCCAATAATCTTCAAATACCAAAACCAATAACCTCATATGCCAATTGTTCATCACAACAAAAGAATCAAACACACTTTAATTTTACACATCGCTGACGGGCATCTAGTTATCTTTATTGGGCCTAATATAGAGCCCGTCACCGATGACAACCATCGGTGACGGGCCTAAATATCATCTTTATCGGGCCTTGGTTAGAGCCCATCACCGATGAGACCTATCGGTGACGGGCCTTTGTTTTGGGCCCGACAAAGATTACAAAGATAATCTTTGTCGGGCCTAAATATAAGCCAATCACCGATAGGTCTCATCGGTGACGGGCTCGAAATACATGCATATGGATAATGTATGTACGAATATATCTTTGTCGGTGTCTATTTTAGCCTGTTAGAGATGATAACGCTGTGACGGTCCGTAATCCCCAGGCACGGAAAAGACCGTTACAAATAACAAGTTCTGTACCAGTGATAGTACTGATAGTTAGCTACTAGATCATCTATACACATATTTATATCTATTTTTTTGTTTTATCGTCTTCTTTGCCTCTTTCTTCTCCTGTCTACTCATTCAGTAGTAGCACGTTGTTTGGTCTACTAGGAGTAGGCATCTGGACCAGTAGAAGCCGCTTCTCACGCCTAGGAGAGTTTGTGTAGTTGGTGATTATCTCGCTGCCACCTCATCACTTTTGCTAGCATGTATACACCATTGCCAGCAAAACTTCTTTATTGTACATGCACTTACTGGACTGAGGGCGTATTTAATCGGACTTAAATAGTTGGGGTATCCTGGTAAGTTGAGTGGGGCAATTTTAAATTTTACCATCATTGAAGGGTATAAATCAAACTTTAACACTAAATTATACGAATTTAAAGAAATTTATGATCAAAGTTACGAACACTTCTAAAACAAAGCTAAAGCGATAATAAATAGTTTTTCCTATAGTGGCCAATATGATCAAAGGAAGCAGATGGATTAACAGGAGACACATTTAAAACAGAGCGTGAGTACCTGATTTCCTATAGTGGCCAATATAGTTTTTCTATTCGAAGGTTTGTCTGGCGATCGAGCATAAGGTAGGTGCTGCCATGCCCAACATAACATTAAAAATGTCCTTGGTCGATTCATATGCTGGGCGGACCCAGGTTTACCCCGGATCTCGGTTTGCCCCTTGTATATGGGAATGATCGGCAGGTCGATCAGGACATGTCGACTGGCACTCGCTTGAACAGCTCCTCCTTGTCGAGGCGTGGCATGGCGAGGACCTGCAACGGCGTGGCCATGAAGGTGACGAGCCCGGGGGACTCCATCATGTCGAGGTCCTCCGGCCGTGTCCCGTCGGGCAGCGCCCATGTGAACTGGTGCAGTAGGTGGCCAATCATGGACGCCACGAGGCTGATCCCGAACTGCGCGCCGGGGCACACCCGACGGCCAGCGCCGAAGGGGACGACACGGTAATCACTGCCCTTGATGTCGATGCTCTCCTCGAGGAACCGCTCCGGCTGGTACTCGAGCGGGCTGTCCCAGACGCCGGGGTCGCGCGCTATGGCCCACACGTTGACGACAACGCTGGCGCCCTTGGGGACGTCGTAGCCGGCGATCTTGACGCCGACGCTGGCCTTGTGCGGGAGCATCAGCGGCGCTGGTGGGTGCAGCCGGAACGACTCCTTCACGATGGCCTGCAGGTAGGGCAAGTTCGGGATGTCCGTCTCCGACATGACGCGGCTGCGGCCGACAACACGGTCCAGCTCCTCCTGCGCCTTCGCCTGCACCCTTGGGTTCCTCGCTAGCTCCGCCATCGCCCACTCCACCGTTATCACCGTCGTGTCCGTGCCGGCGGCAATCATGTCCCAGAGGAGGCCGATGACGGTGTCGTCGCTGAGGTCGTACTGCTCCCTGAGGGTGAGGAGGGCGTCGACGAAGTGCTGCTTGGCGCCGTGCCGCCCGAGCTCGCGGGCGTGCTCGTCCATGATCCGCCTGGTGAAGCGGTCTTGCCTTGTGTTGTGGGCGTTGTAGAGCTCCTCGTCCACCAGGTTCAGCCACCGCAGCACCCGGATGTGCTCCGCGATGGTCAGCGACGCGCCGATCTTGATCCCATTGTTCACGATCGCCTTCAGCTCGCTCCCTTGCTCATCCAGCTCGCCGGCGGCATCTATGAACCGCTTCCCGAAGGTCAGCTGCGTGATGTTGTTAAAGGCCACCATTGACAGGTGCTTCCGCACCACCATGGGCTTCCCTTCTTCGCCTTCGGGATATGGAAAAAAATACAGTACGTTTTAGTATTTGGTGCTCTCTTCGTTTCATATTATATGTCGCTTTGATCTTTTTCCTAGACAGTTTGATCAAATTTACATAAAAATTTAGTAACATCTATAGCAACAAATTAGTTTTGTTAAAACCGATATTTAATATATTTCGATAATATGTTAATTCTGATTTCAGAATGTTATGATATTTTTTTTAGAAACTTGGTCAAAACTCAAAGAAATTTAAGTAAAAACAAAGTTAAACTGACTTATAATATGAGGTACTAGCTATTATTAACTGAAAACATGTAATATTAATTCTCACGATGAACATATTGACGTCTTAATTGGCATAGCTTCAGATCTAAGATTTCTTAGCATTTGCAGGCGTGCTACCTGGCTCCATAGCGCGCTGGGCCTTGAATAGTAGTTTCTAAGGAATTTGGAATAATAATCAGCAATATTGAAATATCCCATATAAGAGTTCAAGTAAAAATACATTTAAAAATAATTCATATTTGGAATAATAAATAAGAAATATTTAAATAAGTAGTCATATAGAACAAAACTAAAGAATAATTAAAATTCAAAATAAATAATAAAATAAATTCCGAAATTAAATAAATACTGAATGATAAATAAGTATATATTAAAATAAGAGTCCATAAAGAACAAAACTAAAGAATAATTAAAATTTAGAATAAAGAATAAAATAAATTCAGAAATTATGTAAATAAAAATAAGAGTTAAAGTTTGAATCCAATTTAGAAAGAACTGAGATTTGAAATAAAAAATGAGGAATATGAAAAGGATAGTCAATGTAGTACACAATTCAAGATTAATAAACATTTAGACTAATAAATAAAAAAATTTCAAATTAGAAAAATAAAAATATGAGTTCATGTATATAATTTATCAATAACTAAATTCAACATAAAAATAAAAACTATTAAAAGATACTATCGAGAACATCACACGAGATTAATTAAAAACCAGAATAAAAAAATTAATAAATTCTGAAATTAGACAAATAAAATGAGAGTTTGACAAAGAATATAATTTAGAAATAACTTAAAATTCGAAATAGAAAAAGCAATATTGAAAGAACAATTCATATAGTGTACAATACGGAATTAACTAAAGTTATAAATAAAAATAAATTAAATTATGAAATTAGAAAAACTAAAATGACGGTTAAGTAGGAATAAAATTTATAAATAACAGATAAGAAATTTTAAAGGAACATTACATCTACAACGTAACAGTGGTAAGTGACCATAAATACAAGAGGGACAATAGGGTAGCGATTCATGGCATATTAAAAATATAAAAAAAACTCCCAATGATGACTAGATTCTATTTTTAGAATCTCAATACTGATTAAAAAGAAAGACAGTGGGTAGGCCGTAAAAAAGCACGGTGGTGATGGTTGACGGGACTTAAGTAAAAGGAAAAAAAGCCAACGATAATCATGTTCCATTTTATAAATCCCAATAACAATAAAGAGGTTAAAAGTAGACAGACCATATAGAGAAGTACAATATTGACGTTTAACGGGACTTAGAACTAGGACCTGACTTTGATCGGACTTCCAAAACTACAAACCAAAATTTGACAAGACAATGAACTGGAAAAATTACATGGTCCGATTTTTAAAATAATAAAAGCCATGGCAGGTCGGGCAAGAAAAAAAGGAGCGACGGCTAATATGACTTTTAAAAATTATAAAATTGGAAACTTGATATTAATAAAATTCAATCTTTAAAATCCTAATATAACGGTATGGCTACTTAACAAATTTAAAAGAAAAATATATGTAAAAAATATTTTATACAGATGCTTACCACACAATTACGCGGGCCACCCAACTAGATAGTTATCAATCAATCTAATAATGGCGTTTGTTAGACGCATGATGTTGCGTGCAAAACACATTAAATTCATTCATCGTACTGTACTACATACCGGGAGCAGTGACGGCTTTGTAGATGGACTCTACCATGGCACTGACCTCGTCCTCGCGGGTCGGCCTGAGAGCCTCCATCCGACGCGGCGCGAAGAGCTCCAGGTTGCAGGTGCTTAAAAAATTGAAAAAAATATATTTGGTATTTTTATTAGGATCCTATGCAATCACTCTCTCATTCCCACAAGTCACATTATTTTTTCATCTCAAATTCATATACATGTGTCAAGCAAGATTCAAACTCAAGTCCTCTCTCTTTACACAAGTCACCTTACCATCTCACCTATAAACATTTCTTCTGTTGAAAACAAATGCTATTATTTTGAAACTACTCTCACCCAAACTTATAATCCATATTTTAGCATCATAGATAAGCTCAAATAAAAAGTTTGTCAACTACAAAATATAGATCTAATATATATCTACAATTTTTATATAGGTTTTGTCTCCATGTGATATCATTTAGAAATTTTAAATACCCACTCATGCAAATGGATCCGGGACCATATAACATATTTTCGGACATCCAAATGACCTTAAAATAAAATAGTCATCAAATAGAAAGTTGTAGATCTCGTCGAGCTCTACAAATTTAATGTAAAGTTTATCTTCAACTGACTTTATATGAAAGATTTATAAAAAAACACTCATATATGAGTTGCATCATCATAGGTACCGGTTTTAATTGTAAACCGGTACCTATGGACTCATAGGTACTTGTTTTTATTAATAACCGGTACATATGTGATGTCCATATATGCTAGTTTATAATAAAATCCGATACCTACGGTACCGCAGTTATAGGTGCCGGTTTATTATAAGAACCGACACATATGTGATGTCCATAGGTACCAGTTTGTTATAAGAACCGGCACCTATGACTTTGGAGGACTAGATAATGTGACCATGCCTACTATGGATACTAACATTGCTCACATCATATGTCAACAGGAAGATGTCAAGATCAAGTTGTGTAAGTTCTGGAGTCCAATTCGGTCACCTGCTACAGTGCTGATTTCAAATGACCGTCAAATATGCATACGAGCTTCGTTTTGGGCCCATGAGTACTTGATGGAAAACTCTTGGAGTCCTCTTTCCAATGGATCCAACCTTATCTTCAAATTCCATCTCAGTCATCCGTAGTTAAAGAAACATGGTGTTGCGTCACCTATAATGGGTCTATGGACTTATAACTTCATTTGGGACCCTGGCCCAGGTAGGGCCCATGTGGGGTGCGCCCCAACCTGGTGGAGCACGATCTAGGAACCCCCTTCGTCGACCTCTCACCACATTAAATAGGTAGGTACCCCTTCAGGGTTTCTTGGGTTTTGTTTGGATTAATATTTAGCTTCGCTACTTTGCCGTGTAATCCCGTAATCGGTTAGATTGCCGATTTGCTCGTTATGGAACTCCAACTTATCATTTGTATTCAATACTGTTGACGCCAAATCCGTACCGCCGATGTGGATTCGGCGTGCGGACACATGAAGGCCTAGGAGATCTGCTTAGCTCCAGTGCAGGTCCTAAAATTGATGAAGCGCAGGCGTGTCAGTCGGTTTGATCCTACCACTGACAAGATATGCAAAACAGTAGAACAGAAAGTCTATCGGCCAATAGGCCGATAGGGCAAAAACGTATCGGCCGATAGGCCGATAGCCAAAACAATCGTTCGGCCGATGATAACATGATGATATAGCATAATCCAAATATAAAATAAACATTGATCTGAATATTAAGGCACACATCAGCCAGAGGTCCGATAGCATAAACTCTCGATAAACAGATAAACAATAAATACTCTATTGTCATCGGCCAGATCCAATCTATATGTAAAACTCTTGGGCCGATGCAATGTCTAGATAACTCATCGGCTGAAACCCCGATGAAACCCCTATTGGCAGCCAACAAGCAGGCTAGAGATTACGGTTCTAATCACGACTTAGTAGATCAAACTGAACTGATGCAGCACTAAGTATGAAAAGAAACGCAAGACCTAGACAATCAAGCCCTTGACTGATTTTCAGGGTGGTGGATACCCTAGCCAATCTAATCTAGCGAGACGATTTAGTCGATACCGACGTAAACCCTAAAGCGAATCTCGGCCGATAAAACTAAATCGAGAAGCCGAACCAGATTGACTAAGATATATGATAGTAGGTGCTTACGTTGACGAGATTAGAACATCGAAGCCCTAGCCCCGACAGCGCAGGCAGCCATAACGAGACTTACCCCTCGTGGGAAGGGCATGAACTCGCCGAAGAAGACGAAAAGTAAAGGTTGGCGATGTGCCGAAGTTGTATTGATCGTGTGATAAAAAATTACATGAACCTCGGTCTTACATATTTATACCCATAGGCTAACAAAAATCGTAACAGAATACGACTCAAATTTTCCTAAAGATAAAAGGAAACAGATAAAGTCCTTATTGGACACTAAACACACTTTCTGAAAGATAAAAAAAACTAACAAACTCTTCCTAATTAATAGATACAAGCCGCATCCTCCTTGGACTCGATTTCTTCCGGATAAGATCTTCCCAAACTGAATCTCACAAGAATCCGATTACTGAAAATATGAGTAACTCCCATCGGCCGCTTGTAAACCTTCGAAGCCGATACAGACTTTGAGGCCGATATGTACTCTGAGCCGATACACAAACTAGGCCAATGATAACTTTGGGGCTTACCAAATTTTTGCGTTAACAAATACCTATTTTCAATTCGGATGCTTGTTTTTTCGATTTGCTTGTAGGAATAAGGTTGATCTATACTGACAAGATCAGCAACTCACGAAGAGGTGTATCGATCACTGAGGCGTAACACAACAACGTCTCATATGGTTTTAATCGGGTCGTCAACGTTTCTTCCCAATTGTAGTTATTATCAACTCACCGAAATGAAAAGTTTGTCAACTACAAAAATGTAGATCTAATCTATATCTACAACTTTTATATAGGTTTTGTCTTCATCTGATATCGTTTAGAAATTTTAAAATCCACTCATGCAAATAGATCCGGCACCTTGTAACACATTTTCGGACATCCAAACGACCTTAAATCAAAAAGTGATCAACTAAAAAGTTGTAGATCTCGTCGAGCTCTACAAATGATATAAAGTTTATCTTCATCTGACTTTAGATAAATATTTATATAAAAAGCACTCATATATGATGTTTGTTTTGTTTTGTTATGAATAACACTCATAGATGAAAATATTGTAGAAGTATTTGTTTTGTTATGATTTTTCTTATTAAATATACTTTAATCCCGGTTTGTATTTTTCATATCGATATAAAATAGCCATTAAATATTTTCACAAATGCTTCTAAGCCACCACATGTCAATTAGGAAAATCCTACAAATTCTAAGCCACTTAAATCGATGGACTCACCGTTAAATATTTGGTTTCCCTAATAAATATCTTTGATTTATAAGACAACAAGCCAACAGCTAATCCTCCTCTACGTACGACACATGTAGCGGCCCTCAGGATGGGAATTGTTTGGATACAGATCTAATCAAAATCATTTCCAGTGAGTTTGTTGTTCTTTTGTCTGGCCCTGATTTTCTTTCAAGGATTTAAGAATTATTTAATAATATTTTTAGAATTTATATTAAATTTAAAACAATATATAAGTGAAGTTAATGTGAGAAATACTTTTTTAATAAATAATGGCTCAAAATATTTTTCTTGTATTCTCCATGCCCTGAATTAATCGCTGTTATTTTCTCGGAATTTCGAGAGCTATATATGTAATTGGAATAATACAAAGTTTATTTCAACAATTATTTAAATTGGAAAACCAATTAAAATTCTCATTCTGGCTTTGGGCAGAACCTGGTCAAAGTCCTTTTCCACTACCTTCCTCTCTCTCCCATTATTCCGCTCCCCCTTCCCTCTTTTACCCTCGTTCTCCTGCTAGCCTGGCCCGACCATGTGGCCTAGCCCGGCTCGCCCCCGCCTCCACTCGCCAACAGAGATAGCGTCGAGACCCACATGTCAGCCACGTTTCCTAGCTACGGCCAAGCAACCACTGTTCCATCGTGCTCACGTCGCTCCCACAATGCGCACCCACCACACACACTCATACCCGCACCTTCTAGCTCAAATCGCCTGGACTCGATTGCCCCCACCATCTCCACATTTTCCCCCACTTCCCCCTCAAATCACGTTGGCCTTGAGTTCTCCCGCTGCCACATCACCCACTAATCCATTGAGTGTTCTCACCTTCCCCCCTCCCTCGGCCTTGAGCTCACTCTCAAGCCTATAGAAACAATCCCTGAACCTCCCATGCCATTTCCCCCATTCTCTCGAACCCCCTCCTTGTTGTGCAACCCGTGCGTCGCAACTGTCCGCCGCCGCCTCCAGCCACCCCTTGCCGCCAGTTGGGGCTGGCCCTTTTCACGCTGCTGCCTTCGCTAGCTTTGTTAGGCCCCTTGCTAGATGCCAACAGCCGCCATGGTGCCACTCCCGCCATCCACCCGAGCTACCGCCTCCCTCCGCCGCTCCAGCTACTCGTTGCCGCCGTTCTAGGCACCATCGGGATGTGTGGGGTACACGGTACCTAGGTACCCATGGCAAAGGCTTGGGCCGTATGGCATGGGATGGACCTACTACCCTAGGCCCATTCGGCTTACAT
Source organism: Oryza officinalis (assembly GCA_008326285.1). Classification (NCBI taxonomy): domain Eukaryota; kingdom Viridiplantae; phylum Streptophyta; class Magnoliopsida; order Poales; family Poaceae; genus Oryza; species Oryza officinalis. The sequence goes on from BDMV01000010.1 coordinate 9,905,905, forward strand.
GTAAACTAAGAATGGTATAAGGGATAAGGCAGCTAATCCTATCCAATGTAAATAGATAGTAGGTACCCGGATTATGAGGGTAACCTTACCATATCCAGTCGGCCGCCCTGGTATCTATATAAGGGGCGCCAAGGAAACCCTAAGGGGTTGTTCAATCTTTCCTCTTACATGCCCACGAGCTATTCCAACGCCATGGTGCGCACGCCTACACAGATCCAATCTACATACAACTGGACTAGGGTATTACCTCACATTGCGGGCCTGAACTAGTATAAACCATCTGTGTCACCATCTCTCCTTGGTCTTGCGCACCCTATAAGTTTTATTGCCGATCATCGACAAGATGTGCCATTGTAGGATTAAGGAGGCCAACTAGAGGGGTGAGGGGTGAATTGGCAGTTTTAGAACTTTCGGGTAAATCAAGTTATATATGCGGAAGCATAAATCGAAATAGTTTTGCACAATTCAAAGCCTAAATCAACTAGTTTCAACTAAGTCTAGAAAGAAGCTAGCCTATTTTGAAGTTTGCAAGCCTAGGGTGATAATAGCACAAATTTCTACTATGTAAACTTGCACAAAGTAAATTGGCACAAATGTAAATTGCACAACATAGAGGAGACAAGAGACAAAGGATTTTTCCACCAAATGTTCGGAAGCTTGCCGGCTTCCTACGTTACCATTGACGTGAGCTCAAGTTGACCACTCACACCACCGAGCCTATGAACCCGTTCATCAAGGGGTGGGCAAGGCGGGAGCCAGTCCCAAAGTGGTCTCCCAAGCCTCAATCACTAGTGGTAGCTCTTCTCAATCTCCAGATAATTAAGTGAGCTCCAAACCTTACCAACCAACCACTAGGCCTCCTACCCAAACTCCTTTGGAGAGGTCACCGAGTCACAACAGACACCAAGCAGTCTAGGTGTCGTCTAACACCATGAGTACTAAGTCAAGACGCACTTTACTCTTACCAAGTGCCAAAAGCGCAATGTCATGTACAAGAGCTAAGTAATCCTGCCTGTACCTCTCAATTTGTAACTAGTGCACTCTAGTTGCAACTCATGCACTAGAGGTGAGGAGAGGCCTCACACAAGCTCAAGCATGCATGATATGCTCACAAATGTTGGCTCTCATGTATATGCCTCCACTAGGACCAAGAGCAACATCCAAACCACTCAAATCCATGGCCTTATATAGCCCACACCAAAAAACTAGCTGGTGGAGGCTAAAACACCTTTTAGGACGTGTCTGCCAGTCTAACCGACCTACTAAGCCCAGTCGCACCAGCCCTCGGTCCAATGGTCGAATAACTAGTCGTTGGGGGCATCCACGGCCTTCTAGTGGTCTAACCGGCCATCCAACATCGGTCTGACTGACCCTGGTTTGGATTGATCACTGACCACTTTTTAGCATAGCCCACTGACAATAAAACAATGATATCACATGACTCGGGTGTCGGAATTTGACTTCTTGGAGTCTATGGAAAGCTTATTAAAAGGGCTATCTAACCCATGAACAATCCATCAAAGAATCAGAACATTTATCAAGGATAAATGGCTCAAACTCCAAAGGCTACTGTACTGGACATACCCACAAGAAGCCACTCACTCTTATTGGACAAGCCCACTTCTCTCATTGCTTGGGACTTGAGAAAACTCACCGCACCTGGCTAGACACCCCTAGACATGTCCAATTCTCTCTTTGTCCAGAAAACCAAATCCAACAAGAATTACAGCTGAACAAGATATAAAAGCCATTCATGATACACATCTAACCAATTCTCACCACATGCATGTCAAAGGCTGTAGTCGAGTCTCAAAAGGATCAAGATCCAACCTAGATTACTCACTCCAACTAGACCTTAAACCTTAAAGTGCATGCCTAGGGAAAGAGATCATGCATTTGAGATTGAGCAATTTGCAAATGGTTCAAATCCAGCCAATAGTCATTGACCCCTCTTAATAGTATGACGTCTATTTAGTAACCCGGTCTTTGCTCCAAACACCAAGGTCAGCAAAAGACTAAGAAAAACATTTTTAACTTCATTATACCTTTGCCTTCAGCCCATCCAACTCGGGGTCAATTCTTTGTGACCATTTAGTTGAACCATCTTTATACCGAGGTCTTGACCAACCTTTTTCAAAACTTCCCTCTCATCACAAGCTTGTCTTCACTCTTGTCAACATAATGATATCCTTGGATTGGTGGCCACAAACCCATGGTTTCATCCATTAGCCTCATCATGATAGAACCTTTATGATCTCCATGTTCTCTATGTAAAAGAAACTAAATAAGATAAGGATATCTCTTGATCTCAATGCTTTTCATCCTTTACATTATTAAGGTCCATTGTCGAAAAAAGCATTTCTATCACATCTCATTATCGGGAAATAACCTAGTTGACAACTTATATAAAAGAAAAGGTTAGCCCCATAAGAGTCAATTTATCATCTATCGCCAAAGCAACAATTATGCAAATTCTTCGATCTAAGATCTTTCAATCTTTTCTCTCTTTGGTGATGGATGATAACCTGATATAAACAATATAGACATCAGATGAAGGATGATTTATAATCAAGATAGAGATCTTATAAGGGAAATTTCATCAATTATATAAGAAACAAAATATAGAATGAGCTCCCTCTCAAGATGTGCATACATATGAAAACATATGCACATCAATTAAGATCAATGAGGGAGTTCATCATATATTTTAGATTCACAAGAGATACCAATTTAGAATATCTGAAGCTAATAAAAACATACCTCTCATCATTTTCTTTTCCATATCCAAATGAGTCAAAGAAAAACTCATAAAAACATTAGTCTCATATAATTAGATTTGTCATTAATCACCAAAATCAAACTAACGATTGTTGAACTGGCAACCTTCCCCACCAATGGCTTCGCCACGTCGAGTAGTGTTGATGGTCGTTAAGTGCAAACTTTAACAATCAACTCCTGCTTAAAAGATATCAAATATACTATCAAAACATAGTAGTAGGAGTTTACTACTAACCACTTCCACTAGTTTTGGTAAATATATGTACGCAAGTTATTTAAGGAGAAAATACACCCGACATACGATGAAAACTAACCTTCGACCAATCATTCGTGAGTACAAGGATCGAAGGGCCCACTTGACAGTCTAAACCGACTTAAATTGGAGCCAAACCATCCTCAACCGTCTTAGGGCCCACAAGTCATACACAGGACAAATGCGGTGGCTAGAGGCGGTGGAGGTGGTTCGACCGAACCCCTGGTTCAGTCAAACCCACCTTGGCGCCGTTAACTCTCATCTTCCATGTGGCTGTTGACGATCGTTAAGTACAAACTTTAACCATCAACTCCTACATAAAAGATATCAAATATAATATCAAAACTTAGTGGTAGGAGTTTACTACTAACCACTTCCACCTGTTTTGGTAAATATATGTATGCAGGTTAATTAAGGACAAAATACAACCGGCATGCGACGAAAATGAACCTCTGACCAATCTTGCATGAGAACAAGGATTGGAGGGCCCACAAGTCAGTCGAAACTGACTTAAATTGGGACCAAACCATCCTAACCGCCATAAGGGTCCACAGTCAGTCTCCTGGACAAAGGATAGGCCAGGAGGTGGGGCCCAGGGGTTAGCTGAACCGTTTGGCCGAAACACCACTGGCGCCTCTGATCCTGCCCTTCCACGTGGACCTCCCTGGTAGCTCCCCAATGACAGTTAAGGGTGCACCGACCTCCACAACCGTCATACAATTGTCATTCCAAGCTATAAAAGGAGGAGGCCTTCACACACTTCAACACACAACTTTTGAGCTCTAGTAGAGTACAACTCACTTGTAGTATCATTTCTAGTATGTTTGCTTAGTAGAGAGTGAGGGGAAGCTCTGGAAGGAGTGCCCCAAAATATTAGAGTTCCTCCGAGAATTTTACGGAGGAGTGCCGGAGTGTCAGTATTCTTCCAAGGGAGTTCCAGAGAAAGCCAGGATTGTCAGCCTTCTTCTCTCGCTTGTACCTCGGCAGATGCATCCTTTATTTAAGTAAGTATTTGAGTTTCTTTATGATATTTAATTAGTTCATTTAAGTGAGATATATTCTCACCAGAGGGAGAGAGGAGGGCACGATGATCCTTACTGATGTGACGGCGACGACGAATGGTGACGGAAGATGACCAGTGGCGAGGTCTTGGCGGTAGCTTGGCCCGGGTCGTCGGCGGTGGCGGTGTTCCATCGGTGGTCGGCGGTAACGGAACGGTAGACGGTGTGTGTCTCCTCCAAGAACTTTTCCTTCCTTTCTTCGTCAGTACGCACATCTTCTGCAACATAGCAAGCCAAACGGTTGAATTCATGAAGGTACTCTATCATGCTACGATCCCTTTGGTTAAGTGTCCTTAACTCATGCTTCTTTAAAGAAAAACTCCTGCATGTATGTGTGTCTTCTTAAATTTTTAAGTCAACTCTACCCAAGCGATTGGTTGTCCTTCTGCTCTGTTCATCCGGAAGTGATCCTACCATTCTGAAGCAGGTTCTTGCAACTGATGTGAAGAGAAAACGACTTTCTCCATATCAGTGCATTGGAATAGTTCCAACTTCTTCTCGATAGTATGAAGCCAATCACCTGCCTCCACAAGGTTGGTAGTGCTAGAGAAGGTAGGCCGCCTCACACGAAGGAAATCAGCTAGCTTGTTCTGAGGCGGTGGAGCATAGTTGTTCCCTTGGTTAAGCTGGTTCTACATCTGTTGCATCATCGTGTTCATTAATTGAGTCTGTTGAGCCAGAACTTGTGCAAGGGTTGGGTTCTCTTCATTGTTATTGTTTCCACTTCCACTAGCACGAGTGTTCACCATCTGTTGCAGATTTTGGAAAGGATAGAAGGATAGGGGTTACACTAAAGACAAGACCTTAACCATGTTACCACTGATCTGATGTGGGAAGACTATTATATTGTTCAAGTTGATTAAGCAAGCAACCTAGTACAGTTACACGCTCATCGATGAACCACATTAGTGATGGGAATGTAACCATACTTACACACAAAGCAAGCAACAAACGTTCTACCCCGTAAAGTCACTTTGGTGGTGTAGGTTCTAAGGTAGGTTCCAAATTGTAATCCATCATGTGGGTTGACACTTTAGTCTAATCATCATCTTCTTGTTCCTTGATATACTTGACTTTCATAATTAGAAAACATCAACATCTTCGGTAGAGCTTTATCTTTAACTTAAGTAACTAATTAAAAGACATAGGAATCCTCTCTAGCCGATTTATCTTAGGTTGTTCTCCTTGGATCGAATCTTGATCGTAGATAATACACACATGTTCCTCGTGTTCGATACCCTTGGAATACTCTAAGGGGAAGTGCTACAACAGTATTTCGTGTGCTTGCAAATTTATCTATGATCGTAAGAAATACCAATAGTGGCGATCCCCTAGTAGTCCCCAATGACGGTTACCAGTGTTTAACAACTTAACTATCGACCTACAACCGTCATTGAGATGCTATAAAAGGAGGAGGCCTACACACACTTCAACACACAACTCTTGAGCTCAAGTAGAGTACAACTTACTTGTAGTTTAATTTTTTAGTATGTTGGCTTTGTAGAGAGTGAGGGGAAGCTTCGAAAGAAGTGCCTCAAAATATTAGAGTTCCTTCGAGAATTTTACAGAGGAGTGCTGGAGTGTCGGCATTCTTCCAATGGAGTTCCAGAGTAAGCCAGGATTGTCGGCCTTCTTCTCTCGCTTGTACCTCGACGGATGCTTCCTTTATTCAAGTAAGTATTCGAGTTTCTTTATGTTCTTTAATTAGTTTATTTAAGTGAGATATATTTTCATCGATGCGGGTTCGTCCCTTAGTGTGCAACCGTGTGCTCTAGTACTAGGACTCTGGATAAAGAAGGAAGTTCCTGCGTAAGGCTAGAGTAGTAATTAAAAACTTAGGCATAGTGTCTTGATTTGTAATTACATTCCTTTGTTCTGTGCCCCATGAAAAGTGAGGTAGGCAGCAGGTGGTGACAACCTTATCTGTCCTTCGTATCCCTCCACGTTCGGGTACATCATAGTGCTCAAGGCTGGACTCGACCTGGCAGACCAGGAGAAGGCCGGTGCCCGAAGCATTCGATTGAGCTTTACCTTTAACTTAAGTAAGTAATAAAAGACATAGGAATCCTCTCTAGCCGATTTATCTTAGGCTGTTGTCCTTGGATTGAATCTTGATCGTAGATAATACACACGTGTTTCTCGTGTTTGATACCCTTGGAATACTCTAAGGGGAAGTGCTACAATATTATCCGTGTTCTTGCGGATTTATCTTTGATCATAAAAAATACCAACAGTGGCGATCCCCTATTAGTCCCCACTGACGGTTACCAATCTTGCCCCAAAGAACCTATACTAAACCTATAAATTTACAGGTACATGTCCGATCATGGTACTTTAATCTTTCCCCAAGCAGCATCTATTCATGGGAGCAACTGTGTGACATCTTTATCATGAACTTTCGTGGGACCTATGAAGAGTCAAAAACCCAGCAAAATTTGTTTGGCATTTGCCAGAAGCCAGGCGAATCCACAAGGGAGTACGCGAGACGATTCTCCCAAGCAAGATGCCAAGTGTAGGATATTACCGAAGCCTCGGTGATTAATGCTGCTTTGGTCGGACTTCGCCCAAGCGACCTGACAAAGAAGATCACGACGAAAGAGCCGCAAACCATCGAGCACCTCTTTCGCATCATTGACGGCTATTGTTGGGGCAAAGAAGACACCAAGAGGCGACTTGAAATCCAAACAGATTATGACAAGGCAGCAGCTCAAGCGGGTTCACAGGAGCCCGTTGCCCAAACACCGGCGAACCAAGCCCCACCCTAGAGGCAAGAACCAGTGTCTCAAGCCATGATGTGGAAAAGGTTCCGCAATGAAAGAGGCAAACCGGTGACTGCAGTTGTCTAGAACCTCCACAAGGACTTTGACACGAGTCAAAGGGGCGGACAAGGGCAACTGCCAAAGAAGAGGTACAAAAAAGACAGGTACTATGAGTAACACAACAAATCATCGCATACAACTGAACAATGCCAAAACATCCAACCCCATGGCCACCCTCAAGTGCCGAAGCCGAACCCCGGCGCCGGCAAAGATGTTCAGTGGAGTCGGACCAAGAAAAGCCACAGTGTGGCGAACAGCAACCCGATGGGCCTCAAAGGGTCATACAAGTCATTACAAGGGAAGCTCTAGAAGGGCACCTACCGAAGCGTCAGAGAAAAGCACGCACCCGCGCGGTTCACAACATCATGGCAGCTTTCGCAGGCAGTGAGGGGCCACAGTTCCTTGCCTCCTTAATATCCTTCGGTCCGGCGGATGCCGAAGGGGTAGTTTTCCCACACCAAGACCCTATCGTCGTTTTCGCACTGATAGCAGGTTGCGAGGTTTGGTGCATCTTGGTTGATGGAGGAAGTTCGGCGGATGTCATCTTCGCTGACGCATACACAAAAGCGGGCTTGCCGGTAATGGCTCTCTCGCAGGCTCTCGCTTCGCTCCAAGGCTTGGCGGAAGCACGGTGCAAATCCTGGCACAAGTTCAGTTGCGGGTGTCTTTCAGCTCCGAGAGTAACAAGCGTGAAGAGCTGATCGTTTTTGACGTTGTCGACATCCCGTATCACTACAATGCCATCTTCGGCCGTGCCACGCTCAACAAGTTTGAGGTGATCACCCACCACAACTACCTTAAGCTAAAGATGCCAGGCCCAATTGGTGTTGTTTAGGTGAAGGGGTTGCAGCCTTTGGCCTCGACAGCAAGTGAAGCGGTCATCGATGGATGAGAAGTTAACACCCTGCAAATAGATGAGGACAAAGTGCAGAAGCTGCTTAAAACTAGCGTAATTGAAGAAATCGACCACCCAAAGGGGCTGGTGAACCCAGTATTGATACAGATGTCGAGCGACAAATGGCGAATGTGTATTGACTTTACCGCCTTGAACAAGGCTTGCCCCAAGGATGATTTTCCACTCCTGCGGATCGACCAGCTGGTCGATTCGTTGGCAGGATGCGAACTCATGAGCTGCTTGGATGCCTACTTCGGGTACCACCAGATTTTCACGAACTCGAGGGACCTTGCGAAGACGGCACTGATAACTCCATTCGGCACCTTTTGCCACCTTAGAATTCCATTCGTCCTCAGAAAGGCAGGGGCCACCTTCGCTAGGCTAATTTACAAGGTTCTCAGCATGCAAATCGGCTAAAACATTGAGGCGTATGTCGATGACATAGTCGTCAAAAGCCAAAAAGCGATCGACCACACCACTGACTTTCAAGAAACCTTCGACAACTTGCGAGCAGCCGGAATCAAGCTCAACCTTGCAAAATTCATCTTCGGCGTACGCGCGGGGAAACTTCTGGGGTTCCTCGTCTCTGAGAAAGGCATAAAGGCAAATTCAGAGAAAATCGATGCAATACAACAAATGCAACCGCCGAAGAATGTACGAGAAGTGAAAAAGGTCACGGGGCGCATCGCAGCGCTTAGCCGTTGCTTGGCCAGGGCAGCAAAAAGGGGCCTACCTTTCTTCAGGACCCTGCGTGGGGCCAAGAAGTTTAGCTGGACCCCCGAGTGCCAAGCTGCCTTCGACGAACTACAAGAATATTTTCAAAGTCCGCCAGAACTGATTAGCCCAGCGGCAGAAAGCAAACTGTTGCTATACTTAGCGGCTTCGCTCGTTGCGGTCAGTGCGGCGTTGGTGCAAGACACCTAAGTTGGCCAAAAGCAAGTGTACTTCGTCTCCGAAGCTCTCCAAGGGGCGAAGACACGCTACATGGAAATGGAAAAGCTAGCATATGCCCTAGTGATGGCCTCGCGAAAGGTAAAACACTATTTTCAAGCTCACAAAATCATAGTACCTTCGCAATACCCAATCGGCGAAGTGCTTCGGGGCAAGGAAATCACTAGGCGGCTAAGCAAGTGGGTGGTTGAACTATCCCCTTTCAACCTTACTTTTGTAGCCAGAATAGCTATCAAGTCCCATGTCCTAGCTGATTTTGTGGTCGAATGGACCCCAGCTGTCGCCCAAGAGCCCAAACCTGTCGAACAACTTTGGGTTATGTACTCGGACGGTTCGTGGTCTCACAAGGGGCCGGTGACTATCACGATCACACTTTGCCAGGGGCACGACGATCTGTTATGCAGCTAGACTCTAGCTCGAAACAACAAACAACACTGCAGAGTATGAAGCTGTGTTGACTGGGCTACGAAAGGCACGGACTCTAGGAGTTCGAAGACTGTTAATTCGAATGAACTCCAAGCTCGTGGCCGGACAAGTTGATCAGACCTTCCTGGAAAAGGATGAGGGGATGAAAAAGTATCTGGATGCCATTCGGGCAATGGAGAAGTGTTTCACCAGTATTACTGTCGAACACCTGCCCTGTGGGAAAAATGAAGAGGTTGACGCCCTGGCAAAAGCCACAGCTTCGAGGGGGCCACATGCGCCCGGCATGTTTTTCGAGGTGCTCTACACTCCCAGTGTGCAAACGGCTCCATAGGAAGTCATGAGCATCGGCATAATGGAAACCGATGAAGACTCCGATGACTGGCGAACGCCATTTATCAAATACTTGGCTAACGGATGGCTGCTGGGTGACGAGGTCGAAGCTCGACACCTGCAGCTCAGGGCCACAAGGTATAAGCTGATATCTGGTCAATTATACAAAGCTAGAATACTACAACCCTTGCTTCGGTGTGTCTCGTTTGCCGAAGGTGAGGAAATGGCGAAAGAGATACATCAGGGGCTGTGCGGAGCTCACCAGGCGGCTAGATCATGGTGGCCTAAGTTTTTTGGCAGGGCATATACTGGCCGACCATTCTATGAGTCTGCGCCGACCAATTAAAAAGGTGCGAAGGTTGCCAGCGCCATGGTCGAAGCCAGGTTGCCCCGCAGTATGAACTACAGCCAGTCGTCCCTGTATGGCCCTTCACCAGGTGGGGGCTGGACATTATCGGTCCATTTCCTACTGTCAGGAATGGTTACCGCTTTGCCATCATCGCCATCGAGTACTTCTCTAGATGGGTTGAAGTAGAGCCCCTCGGCTCAATCACCTCGGCTGCAGTTCAAAAGTTTGTCTGGAAAAATATCATGTGGCGATTGGGAGTGTCGAAAGAGTTCGTTACTGAGAATGACAAACAGTTCGACTCTAAGAAGTTCAAAAAGATGTGCGAAGGGCTAACCTATAGGTCAAATTTGCTTCGGTCGCACACCCACAGGCGAATAGGGCGGCCGAAAGAGTGAACGGAAAAATTCTCGAAGAATTAAAGAAAATGCTAGAAGGCATGCCGAAGTGAAAGTGGCCTGAGGAGATGGTTTCGGTCCTTTGGGCCCTCCAAACCACGCCAACAAGGCCTACAAAGTTTAGCCCATTCATGTTTCTGTATGGCAATGAAGCCATGACTTCGAGTGAGCTAGGGGCTAACTCGCCACGAGTAATCTTTACCGGACGAGAAGACAGTCGTCAGGTATCTATTGAGCTTTTGGACGGAGTAAGAGTCGAAGCGCTTGGCCACATGGCGAAGTACGCTCAGGCTACTTCGGCCTCTTACGACAAGAAGGTTCAACTAAAAGAAATATTGCCTTGGCAGCTTGTGTTGAAGAAAAAGATGAATCCTGTGGCGATAGATAAGCTGGAATAGAAGTGGGAAGGCTCATACCTTGTCAAGAAAAGGTCAAGGACAAGCCCATTTCGGCTAGCGACCCTACAGGGTGAAGAGCTGGACCACTCCTGAAATGCTACTTCGCTCAAGAGATACTTCGTCTAAAAAGGGTGGCCCCCGTTCGCCATAATGTACATGTGTAAAGGGTGGCACCCGTTCGCCATAATGTACATGTGTAAATACTATCATGTAAGCCTTCGGCACAAAAAAGACAAAAAAAAGAGGAAAATGAAAAAAACAAAAAAAAACTGGATGTAGGGTTATTATCCAGATCGGAGGCCCGAACCAATATAAAAACTCTGTGTCTTGTTGTTAACGCCAAAATTTGGTAAGCACCAAACTCATCATCGGCTTAGAAATCGTATCGACTTCAGAGCCCTATGATGAGCCGATGGACATATAGAGTTGTCAGTAGTTGGATTCTTGATAGATTCGGTTAAGGAAATTAATCAATTACAGAAAGCTTATCCAGAGGACACCAACTTCGAGGAGGATGCAGCATGACAAGTTATCTATTAATTAGGCAGAGTCAATTAGTTTCCTTTTACTTTTAAGAAAGATTGTTTAGAGTCCGAATAGGACTTATATCTTTTACTTTATCTTTAGGAAAGTTTGTGTCTTGTCCAATAAGGACTATTATCTACTCATGGGTATAAATATATACACCCAGGGTCTATGTAATTTATCTCTCGATCAATACAACTTTCGGCGCATCGCCACCCTCTTTCCCGAAGTTTTTACTTATCAACTGGCGGAACTTGGCACCTAACGTGGGGCTATATCGCTTTCGATCTCCGGCGAAGGGGTAAGTCCTACGTTCCGTTGGCCCTACCTATTTATCATATATCTTAGTCAATCTAAATCGATTATTCAATTTGGTTGTACTGGCTGAGCTTGCTCTAGAGTATTTGCCGGTATCGGCTAAATTGTTTTGTCGAACTAGGTTAGCTAAGGTATCCACCACCCTTAAAATCAGTCGAAGGCTTGGTTGTCTAGATATTATGTTTCTTTTCATACTTTGCGCTGCATCATTCCCTAGTCATGCTTAGAACCATAATCTCTAGCCTGCTTTTCGATTGCCAATAAGGGTTTCATCGGGGTTTCAGCCGATGAATTATCTGGACGTTGCATCGGCTCACAAGGATTACATACGAGTTGGATTTAGCTGATGAAAGCAAAAGTTTCATTGATTATCTAATCGTATGGATTTAATGACATCGGACCTCTAGCCGATGTATTCTTTAACATACGGATCAACACTTATTCTATCATATAACTTTTAGCCGATTGGTTTCTATTGGATTATATTATTGTTTTATCGCATTATCATCATTCGATTGTCTTTATATCGCTATTTACATCAAGTGTCAGAATTTACGTAGCCGATTGTTCAAAACCCTATCGACATCGGCTAGTATCGACATCGCTGGAATTACTCCAACGGCTTATCAACCGATCGGCTCTTTGATCTGCTATTTATATATCCTATCAGTTGCAGGATCAAACTTGTCAGTGATATGGGCCCGGGGGTACCATATCCAGATGGGAGAGGCCACCCCCGGCAGTCACGTGGCATTCCCCCCAAGGGGGTCGGGCCCATCGAGGAGCAGCAGCCATCCCGCCCGAGCCCGAGGGGCTGGCTCACCCCGAGGCCTCCGCATAGGCGCCGCATAGCTGCTGTGCGGCCACCGCGTGTGTGGGGTTAGGTGGGCGCCGCTGAACGCCCACCTACATGCATTCAATGCGGGCGGAGCAGGCACACCGCGCCACATTAAATGCAGTGTGTGGCACACCTGCCCCGCCTGCCGCCAGTCCATGACCAGCCTGTGACTAGTCGATGCCTGTTTGATTGACAGAGGAGACGGTGGTAGGCCACGCGCGCCCTGACCTTGTGTCAGAGGACGTGGGGCAGGTATGCCCCGTCCCATCTGCTGATGAGAGGCTCTGAGCCTCTCATCCAATCCGGAATAGCTCGGCCGCACTGGGCATGCCCGAGGTTTTGTTCCCGGTGCATGCATGCCTCCCTAGTCCTCACCCATTAAATGAGGAATGACAGGGATGTCCCCCGTGTCAGGCGGCATGATTTGGTGAACCCCGCACGACAGTCGGCATGCTGGTAGCTTCCGGGCCAAGGTGTCGAACAGGCGTTTAATTTAGGGAATATTTTTCCCCCTCCGCTAGGTAGCTCCCGCGGCACATGTGGTATCCCCTTGAGGTATAAAAGGAGGACCATGCCTAGCGGGAGAGAGGAGGAGACGGGGGAGATGCCAAATCTCTAGTCCGGAGGCTTATCAAATTCTAGCTTGTGCATCGGACTTCAGGGTCCTTAGGGGCTCAGATAAATCACCATAAACAGGAGTAGGGTATTACGCTTTCTAGCGGCCTGAACCTGTATAAACCCCTTTGGTCTCACCTTCGTAGGGGAGGGCCGGACCTCCTTCATGCATCACCTCTAGCGATCCCATTCCCTCAGACGTTCACCCGCTGTCCCTGGCCGAACTATCAAAGGGGACCCCACAGTCCCCCGCCTGAGGAGTTTACTCTTCGAAAGCTGGCACGCCAGGTAGGGGGCGCGATTGTCTTCGTTTGAGGAACTCCCATTTTCGTGCGCCGCAAGTTTCGTTCGACGCTTCCCATGGCAGGGGTCATGCACGACGAACCGGTGGCGTCCACCCCCACTTCGAGTAGGACTGAATGTGACGGGGAGGATCTTGACTCTCGTCACTGATCGTGGGCTTCCCTGACACCTCCTCGCTGGAGTCCTGGGTGAGAGGAGGGCCGAAACAAGTCCGGTGACTCCGCCGTCTCGCCGCCAGCTAGTGGGGAAGGGGGACGTCATGGCAGGGTGCGTCGTCGGCTCACCAACGGTGACGGTGGTACGCCTCAAGGCGCACTTCAAGCCGTTGGGGTGCTCTTGCGCCACCCTCCCATCGTCCCGGAGCCAGAAACCCTGGTCCAGCGTTGGCTGGACGATGTGGCCAACTTGGTCACCGCCGCGCAACGACACCTCGTCGCCGATGGCCAAACGACAACGGTCGGTACATTGCATACCTGTTAACGGTGAAATTTGGTAATCGACTTGGAAGCGGAAGAGGAATCGAAGCAGAGAAGGAGGATTGAGTTCGAGGCAGATTAGGAGTCGTATCGGACCCGGTAGCCATATCGGACTGGGAAAGATAATGCCATAAAGAGCGTATCGGCCGATACGGATTCGGTTTGATTGAAGGCCGATATGGGTTGTAAGTTGACAGCTTCAACGTAGTCTTGGTTTGGGCTCAAGATAAGCTTTAAGGAGGTTGCCAAATAGAGATAAAGCTCAGTTTTAGGCAACTGTATCTTGTAAATTGGGTAGTTATGCTTGTTTGTTAGTTGTAGATAAGATCGTACCCGACAAGGGTTCTGCTGTTATCTCGGGTATAAATATCCCGATAGTTTGTACATGTAAACTCGGAATCAATCACACAATCAAATCAATCTACTTTCGGCGCATCGCCAACCCTCGCAAGAGGTCTTCTTCGACGAGTTCTTGCTTCTTCGGAGCAGAGGTAAGAACTCGTCCCCGACGATCTGCATCGTCGGGGCTAACGTGTCGCTTTAGACACGTTAAGCCTCGATGATGTGATCGTCGAATATCATGTCTTGAATAATTTTGACAGGTATCTTAATTAAGCCTTGCCAGCGGTTTACTCGCTTTAGGGTTTATTGCCGACGATGGTTTAATTCTTATGCTTGGCTAGATTGTTCAATGCAGCTACCATTCCCAAAAGCAATCGACGACCTGATTTTCTTCGCGTTAAGTCTCAATTCACACTTCGAGTTGCTATCGACCTTAGTCCTATTTTTTGATCTAACACGAAGCCTGTTTTCGGTTGTAACTAAGGATAGTACCGGGGTTTTAACCGGTCATATCTAACGCATGTGGTTGCTTTATGCTTCTTGCATGTGTTTGCCACTTATATGTGCAGATCGATAAGTATAGATACGTCGATCGTGAAGTAATCTTAAGATTTCTTTATGGTTGATGTGTTTATATTGGCCGATTGGCTCGTATAAGTTTGCACTAGAGTACTAGCTAGTGTAGTTACCTTCGTTATCCTTATCGGCCGATGTTATTAGTTGAGATCTACATATCAATGAAGGCTGATAAGATTAGATTCATGTTTTACTTATTTTCTAAGTGAGCCGATATAGCTTTGCTCTATCGGCTGGGTTATGACAGTGTGTCATCGGTCTATTGACTGATCGGCCATTGTTCTCTGACTTGGTTTACTTGTTTCTTGTTGATTGCAGATCAAATCAACTGGCACGCTCTACTTACGACTAGGCAAGCCATTTGGACCTGCACTGGAGTTAAGCAGATCTCCCAGGCCGCCGTGGTAACGCGGAGCCTGTTTGCTTGCTGGACAGGTCAAAATTCTGCGCCAACACGCTTTTGGCACGCCCGGTGGGACAACAAGAACACAAGCTTCTCACCAGCAACAAGAACACCTCGAGATGTCGAAGCAGGCCGATATCGTCGAGGAGAACGTCATTCCCGTGACCGCCGACCAGCTCAGCGCAGAACAAAAAGCTGAGATGGAGAGTCTGGTCGAGTAGTTCCAGAATATGTACCTGCAAACATATTCTAGGACTCGGCAAGGCACCTTGATTCAAAAGTCCAAGGTGGTCATGCCGAGTTCCGGAGATGGAGCTGGAACATCGGCGGCGGCGCACGATCACACCGTCAAGACTGAAGACACTGCGGCGCCGACGTTGCAAGACAGGATTGACTCCGCAGTCCACTCTGCGCTAGTCAACCAATCGGGGATTTTGGTGAACACCTTGACTAATACGGTCAAATCTATCTTAGACGGGTCAATTCACCAGTACAAGCCTCAGGGGCCGATTTTTTTTGCCAGAAAATAAGTTCCCTGCATATCGGACCCTGAGGAATGATCTGAGCACGTCTCAGCCAACAGCGCCGATGCCACCCCCATCGGCGCAGCCGACAACAACATTGCCACTGGTCCTCACCAGGCAGACTGGGGGCAGCCCTCAGCCCATCACCGAGGAACAATACGCTCAATGGGCCAAGGGGAAGCAACCGGTGGTTGAGCCGATGCAGCAAGTTCCCGTCAACCAGCCATCGGCCGGACAACCGCAAGCCCCAGTGTTCAATAGTCCTCCACTTCAAGCTGCATACAACGTGCCACAAGGCTATCAGCAGCACCCCGCAGGACAGTATGGCGTACCGAACTTGGATCATCATTACCAGCCATACTCCCCTAGGCAGTATCAGGCAAAGGGTTTGCAACAATCGTTTCAGCAAGACCTCCCACATCGGCCCGCAGGATATTGGGCCAATATGATAGCCGAAGTGATGCGAGATCAATTCGGCTTGAAGCCCAAGGAGAACTCTACAATGTATCGGCACCCGTATCCCGAGGAATTTGACAGAGTACCATTGCCAGGCCGATACAAGATCCTGGATTTCTCCAAGTTTTTGGGACAGGACAATGTCTCGACATATGAGCATGTCAGCCGATTCTTAGCACAGTGCGGGGAGGCATCGGCTATCGAGGCGTTGAGGGTGAGGTTTTTCCCTCTGTCCTTATCAGGGTCTGCATTCACATGGTTTTCTTCCTTGCCCTACAATTCCATCAGAGGATGGATAGATCTGGAGAAACAGTTTCATAGATATTTCTACAATGGCGTACAAGAGATGAAACTGTCAGATCTGACTGCCATCAGGCAACGAGTGGATGAATCGGTCCTTGAGTACATACAAAGGTTCAGAGACATACGGAACAGATGTTATAGCCTCAGTCTGACCGATTCCCAGTTGGCCGATTTGGCATTTCAGGGATTGCTAGGGCCGATACGCGAGAGGTTCTCCTCGCAGGAATTTGACAGCCTCGCTCAGCTGGCACAACGAGTATCGGCCCACGAGCAGCGATTCCAGGAGGCAAAGAAGTTCGCGAAAAAGATTAACACTGTTTATCAGTACGCCTCCGACGATGACGACGATGAAGACGGTGATGTCGACCTAGCCGAGTGGGCCCGGATGAGGAAATCAACAACTTGCCAGTGGGCCAAGAAAGGAGATAAAGAAGATAAATATGATTTCGACATCAACAAGGCCGATAAGATATTTGACCTGCTGTTGCAAGAAAAGTAGATCCAACTGCCAGTAGGTCACGTATTGCCATCGGCCGAAGACATCAAGAAGAGGAGATATTGCAAGTGGCACAATTCCTATTCACACCATACAAATGAATGCAAGATCTTCCGGCAACAAATTCAATCGGCCATCGAGCAGGGCAGAATTAAAATCGATGATGCCAAGCGGCCGATGAAGATTGAAGGCCACCCGTTCCCAGTCAACATGGTGCGGGCGGACAGGGCCGATGGCGGTGGCCATCGGACTGGCAAGCGGCCTCATCAGACCTCTGAGGGCCTGATCAAAAAATATCAGCGGAGGCGGGAGGAACAAGCTCAAGACCAAGCCGATCAAGACAACTCCTACGATCCACACTGGGAGTGCGAGTTTTTTCGCTTCTGCTGGAATGAAGGGATGAGGTTGCCATCTATCTAGGAGTGCCCTGCATGCAATGGTGCAGAAGATTCTTATCAGGGTAGCTCAAGCAGGCAAACGCATCGGCCGGCCAAGCAACGGAAATCTGTGCATGAAAGGCTAGGGCCGATGCACCGAGATCAACACGATGAAGATGAGGAGCAAGTCCAGAACCCCCAATGGTGCCCAAGCGATGTATTCACCAAGACACAAAAGCGGCGGGTTTAGAGGTTAAGGAGGAAAGAGCAAATCCAAGAGCAACAAGCTGAAATACCCCATCGGCCAACCAAGACCAAAAAAGAGTGGAGGATAAAATCCACGTCGGTCAAGGCCGATGAGGGCACCTCCAATACAGCTCAGAGCTACTCAGCTTCAAAAGGTAAAAAAATGGAATCGGCGCCTGTTAACATGGTGTTTATATTGCCAGCAGAATACAGTGTGCAGGCAGCCGATGAAGCGATGGCCGATGATGAACAAGGTTCGGCCAGGCTACAGTTGTCACCAGACCAAGCCATCTTCGACAAGCCAGTTGACGCCAGCTACAGACATTTACGGCCGTTGTACATCAAAGGATTCATCAACGGGCAGTCGATGACGAAGATGCTGGTCGATGGCGGCGCGGCGGTCAATTTAATGCCATACCCAACCTTCAGGAAGCTTGGAAAAGTACCTGAAGATCTTATCAAGACAAATATGGTATTAAAGGACTTTGGTGTCAACGCATCTGAGGCGAAGGGGGGTCCTGAACGTGGAGCTCACCGTGGGCAGCAAAACAATTCCCACCACCTTCTTCGTCTTCGATGGAAAGGGTTCCTACAGCTTGTTGTTGGGACGAGATTGGATCCATGCAAATTGCTGTGTCCCTTCAACAATGCACCAATGCCTCATGCAATGGCAAGGGGACCAAGTCGAGATCGTGCAGGCCGATCGGTCAGTACATGTCGCCAATGCCGATCTCGCAGTTTGGGAGATGGAGGGAATCGACTGCTTGTCCGGGCGAGTCTGGGACGCCGATTTCCTCAAGGTAACTGATTGCGACATCGAGACAATTGAAGACCAAGACAAGCGGTTACTTTAGCGAAGATGCATCATCCACCGTTGACAATGAACAAGATGACCCCTACACGGATGACGCGGTGGATGAGTTAGACGGCAAGTTGGGACAAGGTTTTACGTCGGCCGATGAATTGGAAGAAATTGATATAGGAATAGGTGACAAGCCTAGGCCGACGTATGTAAGTGCTAATTTGCCAAAGGAATACAAGAACAATTTGATAGATCTTTTGAAAGAATTCAGAGATTGTTTTGCATGGGAATACCATGAGATGCCAGGATTAAGCCGATCGATTGTAGAACATCGGCTACCAATCAAACAAGGCTATCGGCCTTTTAAGCAAGCTCCTCGGAGGTTTAAGCCCGATATGCACGAAGCCATAAAAGCAGAGATCACAAGACTTTACGACGCCAACTTTATCAGGCCCTGCCGATACGCAGAGTGGGTCTCCAACATAGTTCCAGTATTGAAAAAGAACGGCAAGCTAAGGGTATGCGTTGATTTCAGAGATCTAAATAAGGTGACGCCCAAGGACGAGTACCCTATGCCGTTGGCCGATTTGCTAGTCGATGCTGCTTCTGGGCATAAGATCATTAGTTTCATGGACGGAAACGCGGGTTACAACCAGATCTTTATGGCTAAAGAGGACATTCATAAGACAGCCTTCAGATGCCCAGGGGCAATCGGCCTATATGAATGGGTCGTCATGACATTTGGTTTGAAGAATGCTGGAGCTACATATCAGAGGGCTATGAATTACATTTTTCATGATCTTATTGGCTCTCTTATTGAAGTTTATATAGATGATGTCGTCGTAAAGTCAAGAGAACATGATATGCACTTGGCCGACTTACGCAAGGTACTAGAAAGGGCAAGGAAATATGGTTTGAAGTTGAACCCTAACAAATGTGCCTTTGGCGTATCGGCCGGTCAGTTTTTGGGTTTCTTGGTCCATGAGAGGGGGATTGAAATCACACAGAAGAACATCAATGCCATCAAGAAAATCAAGCCTCCAGAAAACAAGACCAAGTTACAATCTCTGCTTGGCAAGATCAACTTCATCCGACGTTTTATATCAAATCTATCGGGCCGTATAGAGCCATTCACTCCACTGTTGAAAATAAAGGACGACGAAGAGTTCATATGGGGTGACAAGCAACAGAAAGCGCTAGACGATATCAAAGAGTATTTAACTTCTCTGCCGGTCTTAATTTCTCCACAAAAAGGAGTCCCATTCAAATTGTACTTATCGGCCGATGAGAAATCCATTGGCTCGGTCTTGGTTCAAGATGTTAACGGCAAGGAAAGAGCTATTTTTTATCTCAGCAAAAGAATGTTAGACGCTGAGACAAGGTACACGCCGGTGGAGAAATTATGCCTTTGTTTATATTTTTCATGTACTAAATTGAGACATTACCTGCTTTCCAACGAGTGCATCGTGGTGAGCAAGGCCGACGTGATGAAATACATGTTATCGGCCCTTGTGTTGAAAGGACGAGTCGGGAAGTGGATCTTTGCTTTAACAGAGTTTGATCTTCGATATGAATCGGCCAAAGCAATCAAAGGACAAGCCCTGGCCGATTTCATCGTTCAACATAGAGATGACTCAGTTGCATATGCAGACATTGTGCCATGGACATTGTATTTCGATGGATCCGTCTGCAGACACGGTTGCGGTATCGGCCTAGTCATTATATCCCCTCGGAGGGCAAATTTTGAGTTCGCTTTCACTATCAAGCCTTACTATACCAACAATCAAGCAGAATATGAAGCGGTGCTTAAAGGCTTGCAGCTATTACAAGAAGTCGAGGCCGATGCCGTGGAAATCATTGGTGATTCACAGCTAGTAATTAGTCAACTTTCTGGGGAGTATGAGTGCAGAGACGATATTCTCAAAGTCTACAATGAGGAGTGCAAAGAGTTATTACATGGTTTCCGGATCGTAACGATGAGGCATATACCCAGGAAGCAGAATTTTGAAGCCAATGATTTAGCTCAGGGGGCATCGAGATACAGGCCGATGGCTAAAGACGTTCCGATTCAGATTGCTCTCGTGCACGCCGATGACTGGAGGTTTGATATCATTGAGTATTTGAGAAATCCTTCCCAATCGGCGTCACGCAGAATGAAATATAAAGTTTTACACTATGTCTTATTGGACGATAACCTATATTATCGGACGATTGATGGTGTCCTACTCAAATGCCTAGGTCCTGAGGAGGCTAAAACTGTTATGAGCAAAGTACATGAAGGGATTTGCGGCACCCATCAATCGGCCCATAAAATGAAATGGCTGATTAAGCGCGTCGGATATTTTTGGCCAACCATGCTAGAGGATTGCTTCAAGTATTATAAAGGATGTCAGGATTGTCAGAAATTTGGAGTAATCCAGAGAGCACCGGCATCGGCTATGCATCCAATCATAAAGCCGTGGCCGTTTCGTGGATGGGGAATAGATATGATCGGCCAGATTAACCCACCATCAAGTAAGGGACACAAGTATATATTAGTGGCTACAGATTACTTCACAAAGTGGGTTGAGGCCGTTCCCCTTAAGAAGGTTGATTCCAAAGACGCTATTCAGTTCGTCAAGGAGCACATCATATATCGGTTTGGGTTACCTCAGACAATAACTACCGATCAGGGATCAATCTTCATGTCCGATGAGTTCGTCCGATTTGCTGACAGCATGGGCATCAGATTACTCAATTCTTCTCCTTACTACGCGCAAGCTAATGGGCAGGCAGAGGCTTCTAATATGTCTTTGATCAAATTAATCAAGAGGAAAATTGACGAACAGCCAAGGCAATGGCATACAACGCTGGCCGATGCCCTTTGGGCGTATCGGATGGCTTGCCATGGTGCAATCCAAGTGCCTCCCTATCAGCTGGTCTACGGGCATGAAGCTGTACTGCTGTGGGAAACCGCCATCGGCTCAAGAAGGATTGCTTTGCAAGACGACTTGACAGCCGATGAGTACCATAATCTTATGGTTGATGAATTGGATGATTTGGCACATGTTCGATTACGGGCCTTAGAGAAAATCAAGCGTGATAAAGATAGAGTAGCCCGTCATTATAATAAAAAGGTCGTTGCCAAGTCGTTTGAGGAAGGAGACCTTGTATAGAAATTAATAATGCCGATTGGTTCCAAAGATAATAAATTCGGCAAGTGGTCACCTAATTGGGAAGGCCCCTTTCGAATTCATCGATGTGTTCCTCACAATGCCTATCTGCTCAAGGGATTAGATGGCGAGATTTATGGAGGAGCTCTCTATGGCAAATACTTGAAACAATATTATCCCAGTATCTGGATTGACTCATGATCGGCCCTCTAGCCGATTTATGATTACAGCCGATGTAATTAAGCATCGTCTTTAGATGGCCGGTATATACTATCGCCCTTAGTTCAAAATTTCAGAATATGAGCCCTCATCTTCCAAAATTTGGGGGGCATATATATATACAGGAGTTCTCGCATTGGATTTTTCAGTTGGCAATTGACTTCGGCTTTCTGGCCGATGAGATTGTTTATAATGAGATTGTTCATATTAAAGATATATACATGCACAGGTGTTTTTTTTAGATACAATTCATCAGAGTGAGATTGAACTCAGAGGATTTCAGAAGCAATGATTAGGCTGCATGGCCGATAAGGTGTATGTTTATACATTATAAAAATACAATATGCTACATCACCCTATGAAGTCCGCAATAGCAACAATGGCTTTACGGCGAATCTGCTCAACGTCTTCAATAGCCTGGGCATCATCGGCCATCGTCCTTGGGATCGGTTTCAGTGATTTGCTTAGGGTCGCGAGGTACTTGGCCGATGCCTTGAGCTTTGCCGTCTGATCTTCTATGGCCTTGGGTGATGTAGCTATTCCGGCTTCGACTTCTTGGATTTCTCGGCGTGTAGTGGCCAGCTTCGATTCTAGCTCTGCCTCGAGGCAACGGAGTTCTTCAAGTCTATTTTTCAATACAATCGGCTCCACCGCTAGCTTGTCCAACTTGGTCTTATCAGCGTTAACTTGAGCTTTGCTAGCGGTCAGGGCCGATTCCAGTTGTTCGCGCTTTCGTCGCTCTGCGAGTCTTTCTTTTGCTTTGTTGAGCTTGAATCGGTATTGTTCCAGGAAGATGGCCGGTGTGAGGATTTCCATCAGGTCTTCGGGCAGTTCGTTTTGGATTTCTTGTACCCTGGCTCTGATGGAGGAGCAATCCTCTACCAAACACTCCAGCGAGGCTTCTAGCCGATTCCCAATATCGGACAGTCGGTTCTTTAATTCGTCAGAGATCGGCGCCTTGGCGGTGCTGGGCAGTTCCTTGTCCTTGTCATCAAGAAACTGGCCGATGTCAAATGAAAACATATCGGCTAGGCTCTGTAAACAGCAACATAGGTCAAGGTCAGTCTTGTCAAATGGGAGCTGACGAAAGGGGATTGGGCTAGGTCTCATTACCTAAGTTGGAGTATCGGTGGTGTTTGCATCGGCCTCCCTTTGCTGTGTTGAGGCAGTAGGCGATGGGGTTGGCCGATGTGGCGAAGGTGCTGGGGCCCTAGGCTGAAAAGCAAGGGATTGGTAAGTAGGGTTGTGAGATTAGCATGATAATATATAAATCAACTCTTACCGAGGCGACCGGAGAGGGTGCTGGAGAAGGAGACGGAGTCCTCAATCGTGCTTTAGCCTGCTCACGCCGTTGTAGGGTTGCTTTCTTAGTCCTTGGCAGAGGGGCCGATTGAGTTCTTTCCTTCAGTATAGATGATGCCACAGCCTGAAAAGGATATCAAATTAAAACCAAGCAATAGGAAGGGGTTATGTGAGCACGGAGAAGAAATTGTGTTTACCTTGCGGATTGCATGTTTGGTCTTTGTCGGTTGGGGGGCATCACTTTGGTCATCGGCCGGTGGGATCTCAGTGGTTTCGGCTGATGTTTCCTTGATAGCTTCAGCCGATGTGTTTTCTTCATATGTATCGGCAGAAGCTGCATCGACTTCTTCCTCCATTACTTGTTCTTTAAGAAACTCTTCTATGGAGGGATCCAGCTCTTCGAGATCTTCTTGGTCGTCAATTTTGGCTTTTTTGCTGGATTTTTGGGCTTTGCCCTTAAATGGCGCTTTCCTCTTGGGGTTTTCCTTGATCATCGGCCCCTGGAGCAGTGATGGTATCTTTGGGGCAGTGAGGCCGATGATGGACTCTAGGATGGTTGACCCCGATGGAGCTATGGCTTGAGCATAGAAAATCTTCTGTCCACTGTTGCTCACAGAAGGAATCGGCTCATCTGGTACTTGGGGACTGATGCCTTGGATAAGCTCTATTACATAGAACCTGGCCGATTGGTGGAAAATATGAGCGGCCCACTCTTGCCACCAGGTTTGGAAATTGATGTGGACAAAGGTATTCAGGTGCAGCCGATCACAGTCACCAAGATTTGGGAGTTCGATTTCCATCGCCTTGCTCATAACTAGAGCCGATGAGACTGTGCCTCTGCTCTCCAGGAGTTTATGAAGGTATAAACTGATGGGAAGTTGCCCGAGCCCGCATTGCCTAGCAGCTATCATTGGGTTATAAAATTCATAGGACAGGCTGGTGCTCCTTCCCTAAAAAATGCCTACCGGGAGCAGGCATGGAGTGAGGCCGATCATAAACACCTCTCTGGACTCCATGTCATCGTGTACCAAGCTCAGTTGCAGATCATCTGGGAGCTCATAGTCTCGGTCCGATGTATAGATAAACATGTCCATCTTGGCTGATGGAGGGCCGGTGAAGAAACGGATGAACCATGTAGCCATGTCATCGGCCGATTGATCTGCGCCAGGGTAGACGGAGGCTGCTTCTCCATAAGACATGCATCGTCTGCTTCTGGGATCTTCATGATCGGCATACTTTGATGGGAAGCGCGAGTCCGATAGAGGTGGCCGATCAACCATGGTGTTGGTGTGAATTGTTAGGCACAGTTGGATGAACCACCATGGTCCCCCGTGTGCCACGGTTTGTTTCAGCATCAAGTCTTGTGTGGCAATGTGGAGTAGCCGATATACAGCTCCTAAGAGATATCGGCCGAGAGGGATTTGTTTTTTGCTAACCAGGGCCTGAGCCAGGTGCTGATAGTTTGTTGTGGGGCCGCAGGTCGATCCGCAGAAGACGAATCTTTCCAACCACAATGTCAGGAAAGCTACATGTTCTCGCTCTGAGACCGATCCTTGTTCCATGTGATCAGAGATGTACCCAGACCAGCCTCCAATTTTCTTGGTCTTCAGTTTGTGGCTGCTGTTTATCAGGAGGCTGAAGGGATTAATCTCAGAGTCGATGTCTAGTCCTGTGAGTACCTTGATATCTATGAGGGTTGGGGTCATCGGACCTTGCTTGAACATGAAGGCGTTCAAGGTATTTGACCAGAAGTAGCTGGCAGCTGACATTAGTGGCTCATTTTTCTTGGTATCGGTCAGGGACAGAGTTATGCATTGGCCGATTCCAATCTCATCCCAGTGGACTTGTTTGACAGCAGCAATCCTTTTGTGCCAGGTCCTGTATCCGTTTAGCTTCGATGGCCATGACCTGAAGGTGTGTTTCCACGCAGAAACAGTGGGCTTGGCTTGCCTGAAGGGGATTCTGTCTGTTTCAGCGTTGATTAGCCAGGTTGGGTCGCAGTCGCCCATGGGGCCCAGGAGAAAGCGATGGGATTTATCGTCGGTAGGGATCAAGATTTGGTTTTTGAAGACCTAAATCGTGAGAACGACGATGAAAATATAAGACCCGGGGGGGACAGAGAGTAAAACCCTAACTTGGAGAAATCGACGGGGAAAGCGATAATGCAGGATTGAATGAGTCGACTTACCGCAGGGATCTCAGAGGCGTAGAATGGGGTGGAAGCCATTGTTGTTGAAGAAGGGATCGCTGCGAAAGGGGTCGATGTCGATGGAATACCGAGCGGTCGCCGGAGTTGAAGAACACGAAGAGCTTGTTGGATCGGCGGCGGAAGTTGTCGAATCTGGATCTGCGCGGTTTTCAGACAAGACCTAGCTAAGAAGTCGATGGGTTCCTCGGAGCTAATTCCGCCACATTATATAATGAAGCGGAATTGGGGGGCATGTGTTAACGGTGAAATTTGGTAATCGACTTGGAAGCGGAAGAGGAATCGAAGCAGAGAAGGAGGATTGAGTTCGAGCCAGATTAGGAGTCGTATCGGACCCGGTAGCCGTATCGGACTGGGAAAGATAATGCCATAAAGAGCGTATCGGCCGATACGGATTCGGTTTGATTGAAGGCCGATATGGGTTGTAAGTTGACAGCTTCAACGTAGGCTTGGTTTGGGCTCAAGATAAGCTTTAAGGAGGTTGCCAAATAGAGATAAAGCTCAGTTTTAGGCAACTGTATCTTGTAAATTGGGTAGCTATGCTTGTTTGTTAGTTGTAGATAAGATCGTACCCGACAAGGGTTCTGTTGTTATCTCGGGTATAAATATCCCGATAGTTTGTACATGTAAACTCGGAATCAATCACACAATCAAATCAATCTACTTTCGGCGCATCGCCAACCCTCGCAAGAGGTCTTCTTCGACGAGTTCTTGCTTCTTCGGAGCAGAGGTAAGAACTCGTCCCCGACGATCTGCATCGTCGGGGCTAACGTGTCGCTTTAGACATGTTAAGCCTCGATGATGTGATCGTCGAATATCATGTCTTGAATAATTTTGATAGGTATCTTAATTAAGCCTTGCCAGCGGTTTACTCGCTTTAGGGTTTATTGCCGACGATGGTTTAATTCTTATGCTTGGCTAGATTGTTCAATGCAGCTACCATTCCCAAAAGCAATCGACGACCTGATTTTCTTCGCGTTAAGTCTCAATTCACACTTTGAGTTGCCATCGACCTTAGTCCTGTTTTGAGATCTAACACGAAGCCTGTTTTCGGTTGTAACTAAGGATAGTACCGGGGTTTTAGCCGGTCTTATCTAACGCATGTGGTTGCTTTATGCTTCTTGCATGTGTTTGCCAC
Source organism: Oryza officinalis (assembly GCA_008326285.1). NCBI lineage: Eukaryota > Viridiplantae > Streptophyta > Magnoliopsida > Poales > Poaceae > Oryza > Oryza officinalis. The sequence goes on from BDMV01000010.1 coordinate 9,932,177, forward strand.
TTATATGTGCAGATCGATAAGTATAGATACGTCGATCGTGAAGTAATCTTAAGATTTCTTTATGGTTGATGTGTTTATATTCGCCGATTGGCTCGTATAAGTTTGCACTAGAGTACTAGCTAGTGTAGTTACCTTCGTTATCCTTATCGGCCGATGTTATTAGTTGAGATCTACATATCAATGAAGGCTGATAAGATTAGATTCATGTTTTACTTATTTTCTAAGTGAGCCGATATAGCTTTGCCCTATCGGCTGGGCTATGACAATGTGTCATCGGTCTATTGACCGATCGGCCATTGTTCTCTGACTTGGTTTACTTGTTTCTTGTTGATTGCAGATCAAATCAACTGGCACGCTCTACTTACGACTAGGCAAGCCATTTGGACCTGCACTGGAGTTAAGCAGACCTCCCAGGCCGCCGTGGTGACGCGAAGCCTGTTTGGTTGCTGGACAGGTCGAAATTCTGCGCCAACAATACCTCGACCACCAACTCTTTGTCGGCAAGACGAAGAGCCCGTCGAGTTGTCAAGACACCCAGGGTTAAATATTATGTAAGTTATTTGAAATGATAGCGCAAAATATTTTGTTGGATGGGGTCCAATAATAATTGAGTAAAACAGTAACCATCGAACCTCATTGCTTCCCTATCAAGTCAAATGACATACATAGTATAAAACCTGAAGCGTCGAGTAGAGAGCATAGGGGATATTGCTGGGACTTTAGCATGCCAGTCAACTTCAGCCTGAGACATGCCTGTCAAACCATACGAAGATGGCGACCAGATGTGTTACACATCTCAGGAGACTTGACAAAATTCGCTAAAGCTCTACGACATCCCAAATGCTCAATACTCATACCGGTGTAGAACTAGATCCCAGGATAAGCTCTAGTTCCACACTTTCATCTAAGTGGTGAAAATCAGATTAATAGGGAGTAAACATAAATAAACTTTACTCTACATATTTTTTTAAATAGATAGGCCAAACGGCCAGATAATTACAGATCCGCGGAAGCTTGGCTACCCGAAACCACAAGCAATCGACTAGGAGATAACCCTTTTGGATCCAGTCCTAGAAGAAACAACGAATTTCCCGAATCACTCAGAAGACTAAACATACATCCTGCAAAATGGATATTCCAGTATAACAAGAGTCGGTACATTAAACGAGTTAATGTATCAGCAAGCACAAGACAATCCTAACATACTACATGCAAGGCATATAATCAAAGAATGGCTATATAGGTAACTCAATTTTAGCGTAAAGCAAGTTTTGGTTCACAATTATTTTCAAAAGAGTTGATGATTCAATTAATAAAGCATTAACCTAGTTGAATCATAATATTTATTGTATCGACATCTTAAACATACTCTTGTTACCCATACCGGCAACAAGTCATAATCTCATCATAATAATACACTTATTTGCCCACCCGGCATCAAGTCCCCCAATCATCATCAACATAACAAAATTATCATAACTCAACCCAAGTTACCATTTCAAATCCATAGTTCATAAAACATCATTTAAAAACACAAAACAAAATTAAAGTCTATACTCATGACACTTCACCAAGTCGCTCGTGACTGTGAGCACGGCTAATCGATTAGTTTTAGAGAACTCTGCAGAGTTTGTACCGCTTTACCCACATGATATGAACACTCTAGTTTGTTTTGTGTTTGCAAGACACTACCACACTCTTCATGTTGAATGTGGTCTAGAGGTCATAACGTAGCCTTTACATTACTTAACGCCTAACCTTGCATCAGCAATGGCAAGTGTGAATCCATCCTGGGCATGACCCAGAATCATTAGGTGGCGGGCCCATGCCTTAAACCTAACGCCGTGGCAGCGAGCACATTTGTTCCCCCATGAGGCACTATACCATTGAATTGGACAGACTTAGACGCCTAAACTACCCCCATAATCAGTGGGGTAAATAGGTAGTTCCTATGAATCATCGCTTAGACTAATTCATTTTACTTCGGCCTACCAATTTGCAAGGTTAGACTTTAAGCAACTTAATTAGCTAAGGCCACCCCATAATAGCACATGTGGATGTACGATATACTCAAGTTGGTGACACGAAGTTCAGTCCTTATTCAACTCAGGCGAACACTCCCCCTATCGGTGTACAACTACCACCATATGCACACCACTTGTTACAGATCTATCCCCCTTAAAATAAATTTCGTCCCCAAGATTTGAGTTGGGTTGTGAATGGAAAAGATGGTCAAGGTTAGGTTGATCTCCTGATAATGATACAACATTATCAGTTTTTTTTTTGTTATTGAGAAAATCTTTTTAAACTTACCAGATTTTACATTTTCAACCAAAAAGTTTTTCCTTGAAAAGGTCATTAGTCGGGCATTCCTTTAACTACAGGAATGAGTTTATAAAAAACCTTTTAAGTTGTAGTATCGACTTGCTGTAGTCAAGGTAATAAGAACTTTTGTTCAGGTAAGGAAGGTGCGGTGTTTAGTTGGTCATGGCGAGTATGGTTCATGGAAAATTACAACATATGGGTAGTACGTCTGTTGACGCCAAATCCGTACCGCCGATGTGGATCCGGCACGCGGACACACGAAGGCCTGGGAGATTTGCTTAGCTCCAGTGCAGGTCCTAAAATTGATGAAGCACGGGCGTGCTAGTCAATTTGATCCTGCCACTGACAAGATATGCAAAATAGCAGAACAGAAGGTCTATCGGCCGATAGGCCGATAGGGCAAAAACGTATCGGCCGATAGGCCGATAGCCAAAACAACCGATCGGCCGATGATAACATGATGATACAGCAATATGATATAGCATAATCCAAATATAAAATAAACATTGATCTGCAGATTAAAGCACACATCGGCCAAAGGTCCGATGGCATAAACTCTCAATAAGCAGATAAACAATAAATACTCTGTTGTCATCGGCCAGATCCAATCTATACGTAAAACTCTTGGGCCGATGCAACGTCCAGATAACTCACCAGCTGAAACCCCGACGAAACCCTTATTGGCAGCCAACAAGCAGGCTAGAGATTACGGTTCTAATCATGACTTAGTAGGTCAAACCGAACTGATGCAGCACTAAGTATGAAAAGAAACGCAAGACCTAGACAATCAAGCCCTTGACTGATTTTCAGAGTGGTGGATACCTTAGCCAATCTAATCTAGCAAGGCGATTTAGTCGATACCGGCATAAACCCTAAAGCGAATCTCGGCCGATAAGCCTAAATCGAGAAGCCGAACCAGATTGACTAAGATATATGATAGTAGGTGCTTACGTTGACGAGATCAGAACATCGAAGCCCTAGCCTCGACAGCGCAGGCAGCCATAACGAGACTTACCCCTCGCGGGAAGGGCTTGAACTCGTCGAAGAAGACGAAAAGTAAAGGTTGGCGATGCGCCGAAGTTGTATTGATCATGTGATAAAAATTACATGAACCTCGGGCTTATATATTTATACCCATAGGCTAACAAAGATCCTAACAGAATACGACTTAAACTTTCCTAAAGATAAAAGGAAACAGATAAAGTCCTTATTGGACACTAAACACACTTTCCTAAAGATAAAAAGGAAACTAACAAACTCTTCCTAATTAAGAGATACAAGCCGCACCCTTCTCGAACTCGGTCTTCTCTGGATAAGATCTTTTCGAATCTAACAAGAATCCGACTGCTGAAAATATGGATAACTCCTATCGGCCGCTTGTAGACCTCCGAAGCCGATACAGACTTTGAGGCCGATATGTACTCTGAGCCATACACAAACTAGGCCGATGATGACTTTGGGGCTTACCAAATTCTGGCGTTAACAACGTCTCGAGAGATAGTTAATATATCGGGGTTGTAGCAAGGTACAATTTTTCAAAACCTAAGGTCGTAATCCAATCTTGTCGAACTCATATTTGGTCAAAGGTTTTCCTTAATTTGGTAAATGAAAATAAAATTAAGTTATGGAACAATGGCACAAATTAAAGGACATTGTTGAATGTTAATATGTTAAGGCCAAGGCTAGGTACAAAACTTTAAACACTACGGTCATGATCTCGCGTTGCTGAGCTCATTCTTGGCAAATGGAAAATTTCTGGACAGCAAGCACTGCCATCAGGAAAATAAAGATAAACGGGTCCCTAATTACTATTACATCCATCCATAGAGTGCTTACATAAATGGGGTTACATGGCAGCCATGATACATATATTACATCAATGGTTTTTCTTCAAAATTGGGCTACCAAGAACACATAAAAAGTCCCACATTAACCATCCTACAAGTGGGTTATAACTTCAAGTCTTCATAAGGTGGTCTTACTATAGTTACATAGGTTGGACATAGACTAGGTTTAGTCATCCATTTTTAGTTCAAAAACTCGTCCATTCCAATGAACATGACTTGGTGGTCCAAATTGTCCGGTGGTTCCAAGTGGTGAAAAAGTAGTCACGGCAGTAGAAGGCGAAGGTGGATTTCTCTCTTGGTAATTTCCAGAGGGTTATGGTAATTCTTCAACTGGTGCATACATAGCATCTTCACCATACATAAACTCAGGGGTATAAAGACCTTGGCGAAACATAGGCATAAAGCTTCTTTCTAGTGTGGCTACTCTAGCACGGGCACGTTGTAATTCGGTATAGGTTTTGCGGTAAAGCATATCAATGGAGCGCACAAAGCCTGCAAGTTGGAGATATGGGGTGTTTAATTCTGGACCTAATTCATTTAAACCTGGAAATGTGGTGTGATCTTCCCCTTGGGCTAAGGATGGGACATAACAGTAAAATTCTTCCCACTCGGGTAATTCACATCGAAGTCAGGTAATGGCAACATAGGCACAGTTTTGCATAGCAGAATTGCTATCCCAACCAAATCCAATATACTGACGGTCTTCCTCTGATATGGTTCTACCCCGAATGCTTACCCGGGTCATCGCTGTTTGGGAACTTCCAATGATTTTTGTAAGGATATGATATTCTGGTGGATAGGTAAATCGGGCATACTATAGCATGAGCCAAAGCATGTGTTGAGTAGAATCCACAGCGTAACCACGACTGTAGTAGAATGGTGTAAACCTGGCAGCCATCTACAGGGATATATGGGAGATAATGATTAGAGGAAAAATCTGGATTTTAACAATTGCAAGTCGAAAGTTAATTTGCAATGGATAATATCCTACTCTCTCCTTAACCCATATACAACTATATATGTTTTTGTTATTGTTTTAAGTGCCGAGTTGCTGCAATGTGCAAATCTTGCAACCAACCATAAAGGGGTACAAAATATGTACATAGAGCCATCTCAACTTAAATCCTTAATTTTGTTTTTAGCTTGCTTCTAGTCAAAATAGTTGAATTCAAATCTATGGGAGCATGTGACAATTTTATAATTCTTATTAATAGGTTTGGATCAAAGTGATTTACTATCCCCCTTAAAATAAAATAAAAAAAGAATTGGGGATAGTGGTGAACAAAAGTTCTAGTGGACCACTAAAATTTTTCATATGTTTAGCTCGGTCCTACACACTTTTGAGATGAAAACAGTAGGCAACAACTAGGCTAGAGGAGTGCTAAATTCAGAAAAAATTTATATTTAAGTTCCTAGTAAAGTCTTCTTAATCCTGGGTAGAAGCTGTAATTTTTGGTCAAGTGGTTTGCCATAAGGAAGATAGAGAAGATAGGTCATGCAATGCTGGAACAGATTGTTCGATACATTTGTCGAATTTTTATATCAACATCTAAAGGTGCAAAAATTCGGACAAAAATCAAAGAGATGCACGTTTGAGTTGTGAAGCTACCCAGAAGAAAACAAGATTTTATCACTTTTAATTTGGGCTATACAAATTCGACAATCAGACTACCTACAGATTTCAGAACATGACCATGCAGTGCCAAATGAATTTTTAAACCATGATACAAGGATTCAAAAATTCTACCAAAATTCGTGGAGTCTACTGGGTATGTCTATCAGCTACTTGTCCAAGATGATCATTTTATCACTTATGGTTTGGACTACACAAAATCATGAATGCAGCTGTCTACATATTTCCAGAACATGTGCAACCACAATGAAATGAATTTTTAGACATGTTTAGGTTTGATAAATTCTCTACTCTACTATAAAATGAAACTTAACATAATGCAGAGGGTATATGAATTTTGGGTGGTCATTCTAAACAAACAATCTAGTGGTCAAAGCACATCAAGTTTTCAACCTATCCCAACTACCCGTTCTAGGTCATATCGATAACATTTGAAATGTCAGGAAAGAAGAGTTCAAATACCCTCCAAATTAATTTTAGGTACAGAAATAACATGAGAAAGAGTTAATTCTATCATATCTATCATGTTTTAAATTTTAGCAAACCGTTTTCAAAACTTATAAGCTATAGGCCATCTTCAACCCGATATTTTACAAATCTCGAACTATTCCGAAGGGATAGTTGACAAATGAGTTTGAAAACTTTTCAAAACATTTTGGTACTGGTTTATAATGATTAATGAGTGTTTTCAAACACATTTTTACAAAAATATCCTTTTTCAAAAGGTGTCGGTCCTATGGAATAAGAATAGAAGTTTAAAATCAAAATATAGACTTAAGGGGAAGAAATTCCTTAAAGATGGATGAGATATAAGATTGTAGTAGGTTTTCAAAAATAACTTGTAGCTGAGAACATGATTCTCAAAATAATTTTTAAGAAGCCAATCTAAATGACCATTCGAAAGGTTTCCCTACAGTTGGACAATTGCTCTGATACCACCGCTGTCAGGACACCCCGGGTTAAATATTATGTAAGTTATTTGAAACGATAGAGCGAAATATTTAGTTGGATGGGGTCCAATAATAATTGAGTAAAATAGTAACCATCCAACCTCATTGCTTCCCTATCAAGTCAAATGACATACATAGTATAAAACTTGAAGCGTCGAGTAGAGAGCATAGGGGATATTGCTGGGACTTTAGCATGCCAGTCAACTTTAGCCTGAGACATGCCCGTCAAACCATACCAAGATGGCGACCAGATGTGTTACACATCTCAGGAGACTTGACAAAATTCACTAAAGCTGTACGACATCCCAAATGCTCAATACTCATACCGGTGTAGAACTAGATCCCAGGATAAGCTCTAGTTCCACACTTTCATCTAAGCGATGAAAATCAGATTAATAGGGAGTAAACATAAATAAACTTTACTCTACATATTTTTTTAAATAGATAGGCCAAACAGCCAGATAATTACAGATCTGCGGAAGCTTGGCTACCCGAAACCACAAGTAGCCGACTGGGAGATAACCCTTTTGGATCCAGTCCTAGAAGAAACAACGAATTTCCCGAATCACTCAGAAGACTAAACATACATCCTGCAAAATGGATATTCCAGTATAACAAGAGTCAGTACATTAAACGAGTTAATGTACCGGCAAGCACAAGACAATCCTAGCATACTACATGCAAGGCATATAATAAAAGAATGGCTATATATGTAACTCAATTTTAGCGTAAAGCAAGTTTTGGTTCACAATTCTTTTCAAAAGAGTTGATGATTCAATTAATAAAGCATTAACATAGTTGAATCATAATATTTACTATATCGACATCTTAAACATACTCTTGTTACCCATACCGGCAACAAGTCATAATCTCATCATAATAATACACTTATTTGCCCACCCGGCATCAAGTCTCCCAATCATCATCAACATAACAAAATTATCATAACTCAACCCAAGTTACCATTTCAAATCCATAATTCATAAAACATCATTTGAAAACATAAAACAAAATTAAAGTCTATACTCATGACACTTCACCAAGTTGCTCGTGACCGTGAGCATGGCTAATCGATTAGTTTTAGAGAATTCTGCAGAGTTTGTACAGCTTTACCCACATGATATGAACACTCTAGTTTGTTTTGTGTTTGCAAGACACTACCATACTCTTCATGTTGAATGTAGTCTAGAGGTTATAACGTAGCCTTTACATTACTTAACGCCTAACCTTGCATCAGCGATGGCAAGTGTGAATCCATCCTGGGCATGACCCAGAATCGTTAGGTGGCGGGCCCATGCCTTAAACCTAACGCTGTGGTAGCGAGCACATCCGTTCTCCCACGAGGCACTATACCATTGAATTGGACAGACTTAGACGCCTAAACTATCCCCATAATCAGTGGGGTAAATAGGTAGTTCATATGAATCATCGCTCAGACTAATTCATTCTACTTCGGCCTACCAATATGCAAGGTTAGACTTTAAGCAACTTAATTAGCTAAGGCCAGCCCATAATAGCACATGTGGATGTACAATATACTCAAGTTGGTGACACGAAGTTCAGTCCTTATTCAACTCAGGCGAACACTCCCCCTATCGGTGTACAACTACCACCATATGCACACCACTTGTCGCCCAAGTCTAAAATCATTTTACTCACACTTTAGTTCGCAAATACTTAACATTTACATTTTAAATCTAGCATTAACCAAGTATTCAAAATCCCATTCATAAATCCATAAGAGTGAGTATTTTGCTTAAATCTAAGCATGGCCAAGCAAATGGCATACATAAAAGCATATATACCCTCTATTGAGCATTTATATAGTACTCAAATCCATCCTATGGTTACAAATATAAGGGTAACAACATATCAAGGTAGATTATGCAGCAATAAGGTCATAGCTACCATTTATTAAGTTTCAAATAACGTTTTAAATCAAATACATATGCAGTTTTGTAAACAAACGCTTTTCATCTCCCAAATCATGGGTTTCAATGTGATCAAAGGAGAGGGGAGGTATAAACTTGCCTTGATCTTGAACAAAGTGAATATCACCTAAATCACTCTTTCACCGTCGATGCGAATTATCTATACAAATGACACGATATGCATATAAATATCAAAGTATGCGAAAAATACAAAAATTCTCTAAAATGCACGATTTGTGCACAGTGGATAGGTTCTGACCTAAGATGGATTTAGGTGAAAGAATTCCTATTTTATCTCTTTTCATTTATGAGTTATGAATTTTCTAAGTTTGCATTGACATATAGGATTATTTACTAATGTATAGTTGAGAATCATTTTTATTATAAAATTTTGATTAAATTGACCTTACTGGAATGAAGGGGATTGTTTTATAAGATTAATACAATTGGTTTCATAATTTTTAAAGCTAGAATGAATTTCCTATAAATTTTGGAAATTAACTTGCATTTGTAGTGGTCATTTTACAATATAAATTATTAGTACTATTTCTGTTACAGAAAGTATGGAATATTATATTTTTAAATTAAAGCTCATACTTTTTTGATTCTACAGAAATTTGGTTCACTCCATTTGGAATATAAATGAATTTTCTACAAATTCTACAAGCTCTATGTTAGCTATTTTTTATTTGTAATTTTAGAAATAAATTTCATATTGTGAGCATAGGATTTTATTCTACAATAGTAAAGTTCACAATTTTATGAACCTACTGGAGTTGGTTTCATCTCAAAATGAGATATATTTGATTTTATATGAATTTCTCAATTTTGAGTAAATTTCAGTTGAAAAGATATTGATCTAAACTTTTTCTATTTTATTTTCCAAAATATAATTCATTGGGTCCACATGTCAGCCTCTGTCAATTTGTAGAAAAGTTCCTAGGGTTTTCCAGGAATCAACCCGAGCTCCTTAACACGTGCTATAACCATTTCCATTAAGAGTTCTCGGGGTTTTTAGATATTACTAATAAGTCCTCAGTTTAAGGATCTTTACAAATTGAACCTTGCGAGTTTTAAACCTTTACTAAGCCGAGTCCTTAGCGCTAATTATGTGGGGTCCACTCGTCAGCGGCTCGATGGCTGAGGAGGCAGGACAGCGGCGCTCGGCGAGCTTCTCGCCGGCGGCATGGGCGAACGGCGGCAGATCTCGGTGGGCAACTAAAAGAGAAAACATAGAGGACATAAAGACGAAGCCGTCAGTGGTCTTCTCGCAAGCCACGGTGGTCAGAATCGACGGCGACGATGGCGCAGGCGACGATAGCTCTCGACATGCATGTGCATGTCGAGCTACAGCTCAATCCCGCGCGAATGAGTGCATGCATGTCCACCTAAAGGGCTCCTGGAGGCTTACCAAAAGGCGCACGATGGTTGGTGAAGCTCAGACAGCGACGGCGATGGAGAAAGTAGCTCGGCGGCGGTGCAGATCCTCGGCTTCACGGCGACAGCTCACTCAGGTCAGTGAATAGCTAGAAGGAGACATCCGTGAGGTCACTAGTATTCCTAGGATGACTCATGCGCAAGGAATCGCAGCGGAGCTCACCGGAGAAGAAGAGCTTGAGGATGGAGCTCGGCGGCCAGAGTTGAGGAAGAAAAGGCCGATCTCTAATTTCATGGCTTCGTGGTTCGATTCCTTCGGTCAGCAGCTTCCTGGGATCGAGATGAAGAAGGTGGCGCGGCGGTTTGGCCTCATTTGGTCGGAGCTGGCCGGACGACGATGATGCCAAGGCGACGGCTCTCTAGCGCTTCTAGGACCGCGGCGGCGTTCTGGCGAGATGGCTGCAAGACACGAGGCAAGGTTAGAGGGGATGGGATCGGCATCATGTGAAGGTGACAGAACACAGGAGGAGAGGAGACAACCGTGGCTCGATAGCAGCGGCGACGATCGTCGTCTCCACGGCCGGCAGCGAAGAAATGGCGACGGAGAAAGCTGTGCTTCCTTTCTCTCGGTTGGATCGGCACAGGGATGGAGAGATTGGTCGTGCGACACGGCTGGGGGAGAATATGAGCGAGCTTGGCGGCGGACACGTCTCGGCCACGCGTCGAGCATGCCGGCCCCGCTCTCTCTCGCTTTCTCCCTCTCTCTGCTGGTTTTAAGCGGTGGAGCAAGATGCACAGAGATGGAGCTACCTCATGTCACTGCCATGTGGGCCCAGGGTTGATGCAAACACAGGCAAGGTGAAGGAAGTGGGTAGAGTTTCTGGTAAACAACTGTTCAGACCATTTTCAAAGGATTTTTCATATTTATTTCTTCCTCCCAACTTTATACTCCCATAACTTATTTTATGTGCATGGTAAATTAGTGTGGATTTTTCTGGAGGTATATAAAAATACCTAGATTCCATTTTCTTTGGTTTCACACAAAAATAATCTATATTTTAATCTCAGTAAAATAGATAATTTCAGTTCAGCTGAAAATGATTTGAATTTTTAGGAGATCAAAACCTATAAAATAAATTCTGGAAAAATTATATTAATTCATGATAAATATATTAGTATTTTAATAAATTATATCCTCTATACATTTTCATATGATAAAATACACATATGAGAGGTATGTTCGTTTAGCCGATTAGGGTTTTGAATTAATCTATAGTTTGACTGTTTTTACCTAATTATTTGGGGTATCAAATGTACTTATTAAATTACACCAAAATTCCAGTGAGATGTATATATTGAATAATACCTACATGAATTTCCCCATGATTTTATATTGCACCAATTATTTTTAAATAATCAATGAGTGCATCTACCTTAAAGTATTCTTATTTTAAATACCTCTTTAAATAGTAGTAAAATTATATTTTGATTTGTATTTAATCAGAGATGATATTGTTAGGCTTTTACTTTCAATTCACCATGCTCAAACTCACAATTTCTGTAACATACCCAAAATTTGAATTTCAAATTTTGCATCTAAAAATGTCGAGAATATTTTTCCTAAATAGGAATACTAATATTTTTCAATTAAAAACCTAGGTGAGTCTAATATGACCAGTTTTAATATACAAATTGTGAATGATTTAAAAACCTTTTACTTGATAGCTCAAAGGAAGGAAATAAAACACAGTGTGTGCATGCATTAGCATAGTTTGGTTGGTGTGATTTGAGTCCTTTAAAATGTTTTTGAATCTTTGGTGCATTTGATTTTAGGTCTCATGAGCATAATGTGAATACATCATAATTCATAAATAATAAAAGCACTACACCCGTCATCGCCTTAGGTGCACCTATGCCAAGTGTCTTGTGAGTTAAGCATGGTGAACTGAAAGTAAAGTCTAATCATATTATCTGTGGTTAATTACAAATCAAAATATAATTTTACAATCATTTAATCATATTTTATAATAGGAAACATATATGTAAAGATAAGCTCAGTGAATTTCTAAAAAAAATTGGAGTAAGATAAAATCATGGGAAGAATTCATGTGGATCCTACTCAGTGGGTTAGACTCACTGAAATTTTGGCATGATTTTATATTTACATCTAGACCCTCAATTAAATTGGTCAAAGAAGTAAAAATCCGGTTTAATCCTAAATTCTAATCGATAAAACTCATGCCTCATCAAAAAATACATTAAATTATATAAAAGTATATATATAAAATAATTTATTCAAATACTAGTTTATTTATCATGAATTAATATAATTTTTCTATAATTTATTTTATTATTTTTGATCCCCTAAAAATTCAATCAAATTTCAGCCAGGCCTATGTTCTTTATTTTTCTGAGAATAAAATAAAAGGAATTTTTGAGTGAAACCAAGGAAAATGGAAACTAGGAATTTTTATCTATCTTCATAAAAATCCACATTAATTTATCATGCACAAAAATTAAGTTATGGAATTATAAAGAAGGGAGAAAGAAAGAAAATGGGAAAAATCCTGAAATTAGCCACAGTTCTTTTTCACCAAAGATTCTATCCAACCCTCTAACCCCAGCCTAGTACACAACGAAGTGGACCTACATGGCAGTCACTTTGGCTAGCTCCACGTCTGTTCTTTTTCCTCCTCTATTTCCATCTCCCTCAGCCATCCAGAGCACGAGACAGAAATCAGTAGCAGTGGATCGAAGCCGACGCGTGTCTGCGATCGTGTCCGACGCCGAGAGACCACCTAGCGTCGCATCTCTCTCCTCTCCTCCCCAGTACCGATCAAACCGAGGAGGAGGAGCCCTAGCCTCTCTGTGGCCCTGAAATTTTTCCACCGGCCGCGAAGAAGAAAAAGCTCGCTGTCGCCGACGAGTCGTCGCCATTCCTAACTCATCTCCGTTCGATACTCCTCTCTCCATGCCGAGCAAATCTCCTTTTGACACCCTCCCGTTTCGTGCAGCCAATCGTGGGGAACGCCGTCGTGCCCACAGGGGTCCCGGAGCGTGCACCGACCGCCGCCGCCATGATGTCGTCGCTGTTCTGGCTGCCATGGACCACCGCGAGCCAAGCCACCGCGCCATCAGCTTCTCCTTGAAGTCCTCTCCAAAAGCCCTCAAGAGTCCCGGAGGATCGTCCACCGACGAGGGATATCGGCGTCCTCTTCTCTAACTCCGGCCGCCGAACACCATCGTCGATTCCTCCCGCTCCGGTGAGCCATGGTTCAATTACTCGCACGTATAGCTTTCCTGAGACCTTATCAACACCGTGGACGTGTATTCATGTCAGCTCTTCGAGGAAAATCAAGCCGGTGTCGTCGTCCGAGTACTGTCCGCCGTCGCCGGGGGTTTATGCAAGCTGCCACCATCGTTCGGACCTCAACAAACCCAGCTAACACCTCGGTAAGACCCCTAGTACTGTGTATATCCGCATGCATGCACTCACTTAACCAATATATGGTCGTAGGTGCACATGCACCACCACCCGAAAACATCCTCCGTTCGGACTCGCCGCCGGCGCCACTCCGATGTCCACTAACCGAGAAAAGTAGAGGAATGGAATCGCGAGAGTGTTCTCTTCATTTTACCTTTTGACCTCTTCCCCTTTTGAGCCACCGTTCGCCGCCGGCGAGCTCGCCAAGTTCTCAGCCACTCCTCCTGTCCATGGTGACGCTGGAGGTTGAAGACGAGGACGTCGTCCCGTAAATAGTCAGAACTCTAGGGACCTATATTTAAAACGCCCTCACACATCAAATGGCCATAGGACTGTGGGTTGATTTCATGAAAATCCAAGGACCTTACTGCAAAACAGCCGATCTCTGCCAGTAGACCCCACCCTTTTAAAATCTGGAAATGTTAAGAAACATACCCAAACTAATATTGTTCAACAGAAAATGCACAAACTTGTAAAATGCATATAAAATCCATTTTAACTCCAATTTAAATGAATCAAATTTCTATGGACTAACAAAATTATAAACTTTAATATGGAAAGGTAAAACATGCTACTTACAGTACAAGAAATGTCCCTAAAAATTAGTATATGGAATAATTGACATATAGCATACACCAATTTATAAAATCCATATAAAATTCACATTAACTTATTTAGAGGTGAACTAAGTTCCAGAATACACATAGAATCATGTTCTCAAATGTCATGAACTAAAATTTGACACTTTAAGTAACAAATCATCCCTAAATAATTGTGTAGTAAAATAATTGCTATAATGCAAACTACGAACTATAAAATCCATATAAAATTCATTCTAACTCCAAATGATGTAATTCCAGATGGGTTAGGTTGGTAATCTCATGGACTTAGTTTCTATGAATTAAAATGTAGCACATACAATGCTAGAATCATCCCTAAAATTTAGTATAGCTATTCAAGACTATAGTATATCACCTATCTTGTAAAATTCATAATTAAATCATGCTAACTCTAAAAATTGTGAAACCAATTTTGTTAAACTCCTGGGAACTAAACCCTCACTTCAGCAGCCCAACACTTCACAAATCTTGGACCTAAAATGCACTTAGGTACTAATAGAGCTTAATTAGCCTATGTCTAGAATAGAAATTACAAAATTCATAACTCTCAAAATAAAAGAAAATAAAATAGAAATTCCTTCACCATAAATCATGTTTAGTCATTATCTATCCACTATAATAAATTCATGCATAATAGAAGCATTTTGGATTTTTGTATGATTTGGTGTTTATACGCTATCATTATTTCGTATAGTGTACAAATCCGATATCGGTAAGGAATTTGGGTTCTGTTGCTGACCGTGAGGGAGATTCTAACTAAGGCAAGTGCCTTTTTCCTTTGAACACATTAAATCCTATGTTTTATGGGCAAATGTTTTGTTTATAACTTTGCAGCGCTATTTGGTAGAAAATTATATTTTGTTGAGAAGATGGTAGGTATCACCCACTTGTTGCATGAACCACCTCAATAAATTTCACTCATTGCTGATGGTAACCATAGGAATGATTGGTGTACATTGGTTGTACTCTAATGGGTCTAATTATGCTATATATATGCCAAATGCTTAGCCATGCTTAGCAATTCGCTAAACAATATTGTGATTCCTTTACAAATGAGATTTGGGTATTATTTTACTTCTGGACAGATATAAGAACTATGATTATTTGAGAACTGAAATGGAGTTAAACATGTTTTTAGACTTGGGCGACAAGTGGTGCACATATGGTGTTAGTTGTGCACCGATAGGGGGAGTGTTCGCCCGGGTTGATTAAGGACCGAACTTTGTGTCGTTCACTATTGTTTACCGTACATCCACATGTGCTATTATGGGGTGACCTTAGCTAATTAAGTTATTTAAAGTCTAGTCTTGCATATTGGTAGGCTGGAGTAGAATGAATTAATCTGAGCGATGATTCATAGGAACTACCCATGTGTGTGTTGATTATAATGCTAGCGATTATTACTAGTTGTGTGTATTCTGTGAGGGGACGGGTAGTCCGCCTCACAGCATGGGCGTCCAAGTTTGTCCAATTCAACGGTATAGTGCCTCGTGGAGGAACGGATGTGTTCGCTGCCATGGCGTTGGGTTAAAGGCGTGGGCCCACCACCTAGCAATTCTGGGTCATTCCCAGGATGGATTCACACTTACCGTCGCTATTGCAAGGCTAGGCGTTAAGTAATGTAAAGGCTACGTTGTGACCTCTAGACCGCATTCAATGTGTAGAATGTGGTGGTACCGATGGGTACCGGACAAACTAGAGCGATTTACATCATGTGGGTAATTCTGTACAAACTCTGTAGAGTCTAAAACTAATCGATTAGCCGTGCTCACGGTCATGAGTGACATAGTGAATTGTCATGGGTATAGACTTGTGATTTATAAATGAGTTTATGAAAATGGGTTTCGGGATTGGAGAAATGTGTTGAGTTTGGATGATTACGATGATGAGTTTGCCCGGTGTGGGCTGATATTATGATGTTGATAATGAACGTGAGACTTGATGCCGGGCGGGCGATCATGTATATTATTATGATAAGATGATGACTTGGTGCCGGTAATAAGAGTATGAATATGATGTTAAAATGGTAAATATTATGGTTTAACTACGTTAATGTTTTATTAATTGAATTGTCAACTTCTTTACAAATAATTGTGAACTAAAGCTTGCTTTATGCTACAATAAGCTACAGATAGTCTTTCCTTGATTATATGCCATGCATGTAGAATGTTAGGATTGTCTTGTGCTGGCCGGTACATTAACTTGTTTAATGTACTGACTCTTGTTATAGTGGAATATCCATTTTGCAAGTTGTTTGTTTAGTCTTCTGAGTGTTACAGGAAATCGTTGCTTCCTCTAGGATTGGATCCAAATAGGTTATCCCTCAGTCGGCTGCTTGTGGTTTCGGGTAGCCAAGCTTCCGCGGATCTGTAATTATCTGGCCATTTGGCCTATCTATTTAAATATAAATGTAGAGTAAAGTTATTTGTGTTTACTCCCTATTATTCTGATTTTCATCGCTTAGATGAAAGTGTGAAACTAGAGCTTTTCCTGGGATCTAGTTCTACACCGGTAAGAGTATTGAGCATTTGGGATGTCGTAGAGATTTAGCGAATTTTGTCAAGTCTCCTGAGATGTGTAACATATCTGGTCGCTACCTTCGTGTGGTTTGACGGGCATGTCTCAGACTGAAGTTGACTGGCATGCTAAAGTCCCAGCAATATCCCCTATGTTCTTTACTCGGCGCTTCAGGTTTTATACTATTTAGGTCTTTTGACTTGATAGGGTGGCGATGAGGTTGGATGGTTATTGTTTTACTCGATTATTACTAGACCCCATCCAACTAAATAAATCGTGCTATCACTTCAGATAACTTACATAATATTTAACCCGGGGTGTCCTGATAATTTCTCTAGTACTAGTGTGTATATATTTGAGTTAAACTAATAACACCTAAGGTGGTGGTAATTAGTATAATGCTTTTATTATTTATATAAATATAAATTAACAGGGATTCATACTTGTGTTCCTAAAAATATTTTACATAACAAATTAATTTGAGAAGGAAGAAATTTTAGATCATTTGCAACTCAATACATAACCACTAGCTAGTTTAAACCTTACCTAGGTTATATATTTGGAAAAATTTTGGTCATTAACTCGAAAACATATTTTATTTATTTAACTGAGGTCAAAATTCGAAATTCGAATTTTTGGTATGTTACACGGGCGGTGGTTGACGTTTGCCGCTTGTCATCACGGTCTTTGTCACGCCCTTCGTCAGCGCCCATGGAAAGTCACGGGCGTCACGAAAACATCTATGGGGAGCCGGACGCGCGACTCGACATCGAGCGCCGACACGACAAGCATCGAGCCGCTCGTATGGGGGAGGGCGCTGCCTCCTCCGGGGAGCCGTGCCAAACCGGACACGAGGGCAGGCACCCCGTATCCCAAATCAGCAGGGCTGGTTGCAGGGCCTTCGTGGCGAGTCTCTGGAATGTTCGGTGGCTCCTAATATTCCGGCCCAACCTCACTAAAAAGTACGATGGCAGCATCAACCCCTTCGAGTTCCTGCAGATCTACACCACAATCATAGAGGCAGCGGGGGGTGATGATCGAGTCATGTCAAACTACTTCCCCATGGCCCTCAAGGGTCAGGCACGGGGATGGCTCATGACCCAGCCACCCGCCTCAATCCACTTCTGGGAGGATTTGTGTCAGCAGTTCATCACGAACTTCCAGGGCACATATCCGCGTCTAGGAGAGGAAGCGGACCTGCACGCATCACCTCTCGAGATCCCGTTCCCTCAAACGTTCACCCGCTGCCCCCGGCCGAACTATCAAAGGGGGACCCCACAGTCCCCTGCCTAAGGAGTTCACCCTCCGACAAAACTGACTGGCACGCCCGTATCTCATTAATTTTAGGACCTGCACTGGAGCTAAGCAGATCTCCATCAACACATTTTTGGCACACCTGGTGGGACATGAGTTTTATAACAACATGTCTGTGGAAGAAGTCGATGCCAAGATCTTGACCACAATGGAGGATTTGACAGAAGAGCAGAAGCAATAGATGGAGCAATCCATGGATGACTTTCAAAAGCGTTGTCTTCAATCTTTTGTCATGAGGCAACAAGGACCAGTTCAGAAGACTCAATTCCCCAAGCCGATGGTTAAAACACTTCAGGATACAGTTGATGAAGTAGTTCATCGTGCCTTGACCAATCAATCTCGAGTTTTAATGAATACATTACAAGATTTGGTCAAGAAATCAGTTCAAAGAATTCAACTCGAGTGGCAAATCGGTGATCAACTTTATCATCATCGACAACAACAGAATCAACTTGGGGGCAAGCTCATCAACATCGGCATGACGAGTCATTTCAATATCGGCCAGAGGAACTTCATCAATATAGGTATGGTGAATAATATCAATAGAACAATGGTTGGGCCGATAGAATTGCAAGGGTAGTAGAGAAGTAGTTTGGACTTAGACCTAAGGAGTAGATCCACATGTATCAGCAGCCATATCCTAAATGGTTTGATAGGGTTTCATTGCCAGACCGATACAAGGTTCCAGATTTCTCCAAGTTTTCAGGGCAAGAGCAAATATCTACAATGGAACATATCAGCCGATTTTTAGCGCAATATGAGAAGGCATCGGCTGAAGAGGCTCTGAGAGTTAGATTTTTTTCATTGTCTTTGACTGGATCAGCTTTCACATGGTTTTCATCATTACAACCAAATTCTATCAGAGGATGGGCCGATCTTGAGAAGAAATTCCATAAGTAACTCTTTGCTGGAGACAATGAGATGAAGCTTTTAGATTTGATATCGGTTGAGCAGCAAGAAGGAGAATCGGCTATGAAATATATTCAAAGCTTTTGTAATATCCGCAGCCGATGTTATAGTTCGAGCCTAAGTGATGAGTAGCTAGCAGATCTTGCATTTAAAGGATTGTCAGCACCTATCAAGGATAAGTTCTTTTGCCACGAGTTTGACAGCCTAGCTCATTTAATGCAGATGGTATCGGCTTATGAGAGCCGATGGCAAGAAGCAAAGGAGGATCAATTTTGGAGTTACCAAGATCAGAAAGAAGATAATTTTAAAGCATGAGTTCTCATACTCCAAAATTGGGGGGCATGTGTTAACGCCAAAATTTGGTAAGCCCCAAAGTCATCATCGGCTTGGAAATCGTATCGACTTTAGAGTCCAATGATGAGCCGATGGACATATCAAGTTGCCAACAGTTGGATTCTTGATGAATTCGGTTAAAGAAATTAATCAATTAAAGAAAGCTTATCCAAAGGAGACCGAGTTCGAGGAGGATGCAGCATGACAAGTTATCTATTAATTAGGCAGAATTAGTTAGTTTCCTCTTACTTTTAGGAAAGATTGTTTGGAGTCCGAATAGGACTTGTATCTTTTACTTTATCTTTAGGAAAGTTTGTGTCTTGTCCAATAAGGACTATTATCTACTCATGGGTATAAATATGTACACCCAGAGTCTATGTAATTTATCTCTTGATCAATACAACTTTCGGCGCATCGCCACCCTCTTTCCCGAGGGTTTTTACTTATCAACCGGCGAAACTTGACACCTGACGTGGGGCTGCATCGCTTTCGATCTCCGGCGAAGGGGTAAGTCCCAAGTTTTGTCAGCCCTTCCTATTTATCATATATCTTAGTTAATCTAAATCGATTATTCAATTTGGCTATATCGGCTGAGCTTGCTTTAGAGTATTTGGTGGTATCGGCTAAATTATTTCTCGAGCTAGGTCAGCTAAGGTATTCACCACCCTTAAAATTAGTCGAAGGCTTGATTGTCTAGATATTATGTTTCTTTTCATACTTTGTGCTGCATCAGCCCTAGTCATGCTTAGAACCATATCTCTAGCCTGCTTTTCGATTGCCAATAAGGGTTTCATTGGGGTTTCAGCTGATGAGTTATTTGGATGTTGCATCGGCTCACAAGGATTACATACGAGTTGGATTTAGCCGATGAAAACAAAGGTTTCATTGATTATCTAATCGTATGGATTTAATGACATCAGACCTCTAGCCGATGTATGCTTTAACCTTCGGATCAGCACTTATTCTATCATATGACTATTAGCCGATTGGTTTTTATTGGATTATATTATTGTTTTATCGAATTATCATCAGTCAATTGTCTTTATATCGCTATTTACATCAAGTGTTAGAATCTACATAGCCGATTGTTCAAAACCCTATCGACATCGGCTAGTATCGACATCGCTGGAATTACTCCATCGGCTTATCAACCGATCGGCTCTTTGATCTGCTATTTATATATCCTATCAGTTGCAGGATCAAACTTGTCGGTGATATGGGCCCGGGGGTACCATGTCCAGATGGGAGAGGCCACGTGGCATTCCCCCCAAGGGGGTCGGGCCCGTCGAGGAGCAGCAGCCATCCTGCCCGAGCCCGAGGGGCTGGCTCACCCCGAGGCCTCCGCATAGGCGTCGTGCGGCTGCTGCGTGTGTGGGGTTAGGTGGGCGCCGCTGAATGCCCACCTACATGCATTCAATGCGGGCGGAGCAATGTCAAGCACCCAAAGTTCATATAGTCCGGTGATATTTGTGGTCACCACATGATCTTGGCTGAGTGGGATCCATACACGCATAAATAACCATTCATACCTCAATGTGTCCATGACCACAACATAACACCATTCGATATGAACTCTGCGATGCCGAATAATGAGCAAAAGAGATATTGCTGGGACTCAGCGTGCCAGTCAACTTCAGCCTGAGACATGCCCATCAAACCATTCGAAGATGGCGACCAGATGTGTTACACATCTCAGGAGACTTGACTCAAATTGCTGAGCTCTACAACATCTCAATTGCTTAAAATCCTTACTCATGCTTAGCTAGCCCCAGGAAGATGCTAGCTTCGCACTTTCATCTAAGCCATGGTATTAACTCAAATACATGTAAGGTGACTTAGACATAACTAGAGGCAAACATCAGAGTTACTTACATATAGCCATTCGGCTAATTAGTTAAAGTCCTTCGGAAGCATGTCTACCCAAATTCCCCACAAGCATTCCGACTAGGGTAAACCCCTTGATAGGACCAATCCTGAGAGAAACAACGATTCGCGCAACACTCAAATACCTGCAAAAATGGATATTCCACTCTAACAAGTGTCAGTACATTAAACAAGTTAATATACTGGCAAGCGCACAGTCAAACCTACATACATGAAGGCTATATTCAAAGAGAGGCTTATATATGGTCGGGGTTTTCAGCAGAAAGCTAATTTTAGTTCACAATTCATTTGCAACTCAATTTGAACAAAACATTTCAACAATAAGGTAAAGCGTAATATTCATGGTATGATATCAACATAAATAGATAGTAGCATTTTATCACAATCCAAACCGGAAATAGGGCAATCATATCACTCATATCAATCATTGGCTGGACGATGTGGCCAACTTGGTCACCGCCGCGTAGCGACAGCTCGTCGCCGATGGCCAAATGACGACGGCTGGTACATCGCATACCTCGACCACCAACTCTTTGTCGGCAAGACGAAGAGCCTGTCGAGCTGTCAAGACACCCCGGGTTAAATATTATGTAAGTTATTTGAAATGATAGCGCGAAATATTTAGTTGGATGGGGTCCAATAATAATTGAGTAAAACAGTAACCATCCAACCTTATTGCTTCCCTATCAAGTCAAATGACAAACATAGTATAAAACCTGAAGCGTCGAGTATAGAGCATAAGGGATATTGCAGGGCCTTTAGCATGCCAGTCAACTTCAGCCTGAGACATGCCCGTCAAACCATCCGAAGATGGCGACCAGATGTGTTACACATCTCAGGAGACTTGACAAAATTCGCTAAAGCTCTACGACATTCCAAATGCTCAATACTCATACCGGTGTAGAACTAGATCCCAGGATAAGCTCTACTTCCACACTTTCATCTAAGCGATGAAAATCAGATTAATAGGGAGTAAACATAAATAAACTTTACTCTACATATTTTTTTAAATAGATAGGCCAAACGGCCAGATAATTACAGATCCGCGGAGGCTTGGCTACCCGAAACCACAAGCAGCCGACTGGGAGATAACCCTTTTGGATCCAGTCCTAGAAGAAACAACGAATTTCCCGAATCACTCAGAAGACTAAACATACATCCTGCAAAATGGATATTCCAGTATAACAAGAGTCAGTACATTAAACGGGTTAATGTGCCGGCAAGCACAAGACAATCCTAACATACTACTTGCAAGGCATATAATAAAAGAATGGCTATATATGTAACTCAATTTTAGCGTAATGCAAGTTTTGGTTCACAATTCTTTTCAAAAGAGTTGATGATTCAATTAATAAAGCATTAACATAGTTGAATCATAATATTTACTATATCGACATCTTAAACATACTCTTGTTACCCATACCGGCAACAAGTCATAATCTCATCATAATAATACACTTATTTGCCCACCCGGCATCAAGTCTCCCAATCATCATCAACATAACAAAATTATCATAACTCAACCCAAGTTACCATTTCAAATCCATAGTTCATAAAACATCATTTGAAAACATAAAACAAAATTAAAGTCTATACTCATGACACTTCACCAAGTCGCTCGTGACCGTGAGCACGGCTAATCGATTAGTTTTAGAGAACTCTGCAGAGTTTGTACAGCTTTACCCACATGATATGAACACTCTAGTTTGTTTTGTGTTTGCAAGACACTACCACACTCTTCATGTTGAATGTGGTCTAGAGGTCATAACGTAGCCTTTACATTACTTAACGCCTAACCTTGCATCAGCGATGGCAAGTGTGAATCCATCCTGGGCATGACCCAGAATCGTTAGGTGGCGGGCCCACGCCTTAAACCTAACGCCGTGGCAGCGAACACATCCGTTCCCCCACGAGGCACTATACCATTGAATTGGACAGACTTAGACGCCTAAACTACCCCCATAATCAGTGGGATAAATAGGTAGTTCCTATGAATCATCGCTCAGACTAATTCATTCTACTTCGGCCTACCAATATGCAAGGTTAGACTTTAAGCAACTTAATTAGCTAAGGCCACCCCATAATAGCACATGTGGATGTACGATATACTCAAGTTGGTGACACGAAGTTCAGTCCTTATTCAACTCAGGCGAACACTCCCCCTATCGGTGTACAACTACCACCATATGCACACCATTTGTTACAGATCTATCCCCCTTAAAATAAATTTCATCCCCGAGATTTGGGTTGGGTTGTGAATGGAAAAGATGATCAAGGTTAGGTTGATCTCCTGATAATGATACAACATTATCAGTTTTTTTTTTGTTATTGAGAAAATCTTTTTAAACTTACCAGATTTTACATTTTCAACCAAAAAGTTTTTCCTTGAAAAGGTCATTAGTCGAGCATTCCTTTAACTACAGGAATGAGTTTATAAAAAACCTTTTAAGTTGTAGTATCGACTTGCTGTAGTCAAGGTAATAAGAACCTTTGTTCAGGTAAGAAAGGTGCGGCGTTTAGTTGGTCATGGCGAGTATGGTTCATGGAAAATTACAACATATGGGTAGTACGTCTGTTGACGCCAAATCCGTACCGCCGATGTGGATCCGGCATGCGGACACACGAAGGCCTGGGAGATCTGGTTAGCTCCAGTGCAGGTCCTAAAATTGATGAAGCGCGGGCGTGCTAGTCAGTTTGATCCTGCCACTGACAGGATATGCAAAATAGCAGAACAGAAGGTCTATTGGCCGATAGGCCGATAGGGCAAAAACGTATCGGCCGATAGGCCGATAGCCAAAACAACCGATCGGCCGATGATAACATGATGATACATCAATATGATATAACATAATCCAAATATAAAATAAACATTGATCTGCAGATTAAAGCACACATCGGCCAAAGGTCCGATGGCATAAACTCTCAATAAGCAGATAAACAATAAATACTCTGTTGTCATCGGCCAGATCCAATCTATACGTAAAACTCTTGGGCCGATGCAACGTCCAGATAACTCACCGGCTGAAACACCGATGAAACCCTTATTGGCAGCCAACAAGCAGGCTAGAAATTACGGTTCTAATCACGACTTAGTAGGTCAAACCGAACTGATGCAGCACTAAGTATGAAAAGAAACACAAGACCTAGACAATCAAGCCCTTGACTGATTTTCAGAGTGGTGGATACCTTAGCCAATCTAATCTAGCAAGGCGATTTAGTCGATACCGGCATAAACCCTAAAGCGAATCTCGGCCGATAAGCCTAAATCGAGAAGCCGAACCAGATTGACTAAGATATATGATAGTAGGTGCTTACGTTGACGAGATCAGAACGTCGAAGCCCTAGCCCCGTCAGCGCAGGCAGCCATAACGAGACTTACCCCTCGCGGGAAGGGCTTGAACTCGTCGAAGAAGACAAAAAGTAAAGGTTGGCGATGCGCCGAAGTTGTATTGATCATGTGATAAAAATTACATGAACCTCGGGCTTACATATTTATACCCATAGGCTAACAAAGATCCTAACAGAATACGACTTAAACTTTCCTAAAGATAAAAGGAAACAGATAAAGTACTTATTGGACACTAAACATACTTTCCTAAAGATAAAAAGGAAACTAACAAACTCTTCCTAATTAAGAGATACAAGCCGCACCCTTCTCGAACTCGGTCTTCTCTGGATAAGATCTTTCCGAATCTAACAAGAATCTGACTGCTGAAAATATGGATAACTCCTATCGGCCGCTTGTAGACCTCCGAAGCCGATACAGACTTTGAGGCCGATATGTACTCTGAGCCATACACAAACTAGGCCGATGATGACTTTGGGGCTTACCAAATTCTGGCGTTAACAACGTCTCGAGAGATAGTTAATATATCGGGGTTGTAGCAAGGTACAATTTTTCAAAACCTAAGGTCGTAATCCAATCTTGTCGAACTCATATTTGGTCAAAGGTTTTCCTTAATTTGGTAAATGAAAATAAAATTAAGTTATGGAACAATGGCACAAATTAAAGGACATTGTTGAATGTTAATATGTTAAGGCCAAGGCTAGGTACAAAACTTTAAACACTACGGTCATGATCTCGCGTTGCTGAGCTCATTCTTGGCAAATGGAAAATTTCTGGACAGCAAGCACTGCCATCAGGAAAATAAAGATAAACGGGTCCCTAATTACTATTACATCCATCCATAGAGTGCTTACATAAATGGGGTTACATGGCAGCCATGATACATATATTACATCAATGGTTTTTCTTCAAAATTGGGCTACCAAGAACACATAAAAAGTCCCACATTAACCATCCTACAAGTGGGTTATAACTTCAAGTCTTCATAAGGTGGTCTTACTATAGTTACATAGGTTGGACATAGACTAGGTTTAGTCATCCATTTTTAGTTCAAAAACTCGTCCATTCCAATGAACATGACTTGGTGGTCCAAATTGTCCGGTGGTTCCAAGTGGTGAAAAAGTAGTCACGGCAGTAGAAGGCGAAGGTGGATTTCTCTCTTGGTAATTTCCAGAGGGTTATGGTAATTCTTCAACTGGTGCATACATAGCATCTTCACCATACATAAACTCAGGGGTATAAAGACCTTGGCGAAACATAGGCATAAAGCTTCTTTCTAGTGTGGCTACTCTAGCACGGGCATGTTGTAATTCGGTATAGGTTTTGCGGTAAAGCATATCAATGGAGCGCACAAAGCCTACAAGTTGGAGATATGGGGTATTTAATTCTAGACCTAATTCATTTAAACCTGGAAATGTGGTGTGATCTTCCCCTTGGGCTAAGGATGGGACATAACAGTAAAATTCTTCCCACTCGGGTAATTCACATTGAAGTCAGGTAATGGCAACATAGGCACAGTTTTGCATAGCAGAATTGCTATCCCAACCAAATCCAATATACTGACGGTCTTCCTCTGATACGGTTCTACCTCGAATGCTTACCCGGGCCATCACTGCTGTTTGGGAACTTCCAATGATTTTTGTAAGGATATGATATTCTGGTGGATAGGTAAATCGGGCATACTATAGCATGAGCCAAAGCATGTGTTGAGTAGAATCCACAGCGTAACCACGACTGTAGTAGAACGGTGTAAACCTGGCAGCCATCTACAGGGATATATGGGAGATAATGATTAGAGGAAAAATCTGGATTTTAACAATTGCAAGTCGAAAGTTAATTTGCAATGGATAATATCCTACTCTCTCCTTAACCCATATACAACTATATATGTTTTTGTTATTGTTTTAAGTGCCGAGTTGCTGCAATGTGCAAATCTTGCAACCAACCATAAAGGGGTACAAAATATGTACATAGAGCCATCTCAACTTAAATCCTTAATTTTGTTTTTAGCTTGCTTCTAGTCAAAATAGTTGAATTCAAATCTATGGGAGCATGTGACAATTTTATAATTCTTATTAATAGGTTTGGATCAAAGTGATTTACTATCCCCCTTAAAATAAAATAAAAAAAGAATTTGGGATAGTGGTGAACAAAAGTTCTAGTGGACCACTAAAATTTTTCATATGTTTAGCTCGGTCCTACACACTTTTGAGATGAAAACAGTAGGCAACAACTAGGCTAGAGGAGTGCTAAATTCAGAAAAAAATTATATTTAAGTTCCTAGTAAAGTCTTCTTAATCCTGGGTAGAAGTTGTAATTTTTGGTAAGTAGTTTGCCATAAGGAAGATAGAGAAGATAGGTCATGCAATGCTGGAACAGATTGTTCGATGCATTTGTCTATGGCCGTTTGAATTGTTGTTTATATATCTTGTCAGTTACGGGATCAAACTGACTGGCACACCCATATTTCATCAATTTTGGGAACTGCACTGGAGCTAAGCAGATCTCTCAGGCCTTCGTGTGCCACACGCAAGATCTACGTCAACACTTGTCTTTTGTGTGAAACATTGCAAAAAAAACCTAAGGCAAACGCTTGATCAGCGAAAATGCCACGGGGGAGAGGCGAATCAGTTGAAGCATCGCTCATCGAACGCTGAAATTGCGGCAACTCGTCTATTGATTATCTTTTTGATCATCGCCACATTTGAGTCAAGCATTAGCACTTAGGAAAAACTGCTTGCTATAATGGGCACAAAGCGAACGTTGAGAGTTGCGAAGCACACACCACGCGCTTAAACGTAACGAAGCTAGCACTAGCTAGTGCGGCAAAAAGTTAAACGAGCCAAAGTTAGTAGCCAAAGATCTATGATAAAGTTGCTCAAACACAGCTTATTCATCAAAATTTTGAAATATTACAAGTATATTACATCACCCGCCATGCGGATTTTTAGCTCCGACTCTGTTTCACCGGAGGAACCAGCTACGGACGTCGAAGTACTAGACTTAGAGCCACAAAAACTAAAGTAGCTCCCAGATTGACTGGGAGAGCTATAGCTGTTACTAAGGCTATCTGACATTTTCTCCCTTGTGCTATCTACATCGAAGAACATGCCAAGCGGAGTCGGCACCGAAACACAAACTAAGCTGTACCGACATCGGGCGATAGCAGCCTGACGTTCGGACATCAGAAAGTTTCGCTAAAAGAAAGCCATGAGCTTGCGGCACCGACAGTAATCATGGTCGAAATCCTCCAGGGTTCGCCCTGGATGATTTCGCATCCATTTTGCTACACCCAACACAGGGTACTTGCGCCTGTTGATAGTCATCTCACGATGAACAGGCGCGCAGGTGTACCTAACCTTCGCCTGGGCTTTGTTCGCCACAACTTTCACATTTGTGTTTCGCCATTCCCTGAACGGGGGCTGAATGCATGCCTTTCGACATCTAAACTACAACAGGAGATGCCCCAATAAAAGACAAGTTTAAGGCGAAAACAATTTTCAATGAAAATGACCACCGATGCGCCTTACAAAAGATCTATATATAAAATCCTTCGGCTGGCAAGGACATAGCCCAAAAGAGAGGACAAAAGGAAAATAGGAGGAAAATCTATCTAAGCTAAAGAGCGAAGAAGAAAGGCGAAAGCCTCACACCTCATGGTGATCCTGGGTAGCCTCTTCCCCAGCAGGCTCCTGGCTAGCTTCACCTCCGTCTCCGCCCCAGGAAGGCCCTTCGTCGCAACCCTCCGTGAATCCCTCCACGGCGTCGGCCACCACCTGCTTCTCCAACTAGTCCCAGAGGCGCCCACAGGCGATCTCCCTTCCGTCGGGCACCCAGTACGATCGACGAAAGGCACTCAGCTCCACCCAGACAGTGCTTGACGAACTAGATAGTTTGTCCTGCAACATGGTCGGGAAGTCTGAAACATGTCCATAACCATAGCGCCAAAGAACAAAAAGGAGAACACCGGCGCCGACGTATGCGCAGCAATCACCGTAGATCTCAGTGGCACCGATGATTGCCCCACCAGCTTCGACACTCCATTCTGTTAAGCGGTGGGCTCAGCATTTTCCCCCGGGACCTCGAAAGGGCAAGACCCAAGCTCGGTCAAGGCAAGGAGAAGCACGTAGCTAGCCTGCCTGGCCGAATCTTTCACCTGGCTTAGTGCTGCCGTTGCCAAAGCAACGGCATCTTGGGCCTGAGTGGTTTCGGCCTTTGCCTCCTCGACTTGGCCGTGGAGGGCATCCAGCTGGGCCTCTGAATGGTTGTAGTACTCGGTCAGTCCACCGGTTTGGTCCTTGAGCCTCTCGTTTTCAGCCTTCGAAGCGCGACTCTCGGCCTTCGCCTTCTTCAGGGCTTCGGCCAGGACCTCCCGCTCCAATCCTTCTGTTACGTCCCCTCCTCCATCTCCCGCAAGAGTTTCTTGTAGTCGTCCAAATGGGCGCAGACGCCCTGTTTGGCAAGGCCATGAGCCAAAAGAGCCTATGGGTGTCACGAAGGTAAAAACGATTGTTAAAGATTCGATGAGTAAGACAGAATTATAAAAAGTGAGGAAGGAGAAAAAGAAGAGGGCTTACCCAAACGAGTAAGCTATTAACGGTTAGGCTCCCCTCATCGAACTCATTGAACTCTGCAATGGGGCCAAACCAGTTGAGTGACCCCACCCACGAACGGGACCAGTTCGGCCCGCGTCATGAAATCGCTGGAGACGAAGCGCGGTGCGATGAGGGCACCCTCAGATGCAGAAGTGTCGGTCGCCAGTTGCTTCCCTTCGGGTTGGTGAAGAGGGGATACGAGAGCACCCATGTGGGGACTAGCGAAGACCTCCTCCGCGTTTCTTTCGAGCGAAGTAGCCGCTGTGGCAATCTCGCTGGCACCCACCGAGGGTTGCGTCCCCAAAGTCGGCGCCATCATATCAACAGCGGGCGGGGCACCGCGTTCGGCTGCCGAAGGGACGGCCGAAGGGATTGGCGCTGGCGAAGTCGGCATCCTAAGCGAAGAGGATTCACTGTCACTGAAGGCGCTCGCCAGCCTCAACCCGCCTTTCACGGTGATCTTGGGCATCCTCTTGGCAGCCTCCGCAACGACGGGAGACGAACCCCTTGTACGGGACCTGGCCAGCACCCGAGTGGCAACCGCTACTAGGGTCTTCGCCCCATCCAGATCTTCATCTGTGGCGGCAGCGATCGAAGGTGCGCGAGGGGGATCTAGACTCAGAGTAGGCGTGTAACCATGAGAAAGATCACCTTCATCTACTTGAAGGGTGTTGTCCATCTTCCCGAGATCCGTTCCACCCTTTCGTCGCCCTCATCATCCACTTCGACCTCAGATGCGACTTCCTCTTCCTCTTCGTCCTCCGCTTCCGAACCCTCTTGTGACAGGCCAGCGGACCTCTCGAATTGTTGGGGTTTCGCCCAGCTCGTCGAAGTGCCCTTCAAGAGGGCTCGCCTTCTTTTCCTCGAGGGCTGAGCACTATCATCAACCATGGTTATCTTGACTAGGTTCGCCCGGGCGGGCAGTTTGCCAGTGAACACATGGTTTGCCCGGTTGTCCGGCTGCCAGGCTAGCAACATCCCATACTCTTGGGGGTTGAGATCCCCGATCATCTTCTTCGCCTCGTCTTCGGCGCTCTCCAGCAAACAGACTATGGCAAAGGTAAATAAAAACTGGTGCCGCGAAAAGGGCGAAGAAGAAAGACAGAAAGGGGGGCATAAAACTTACTGTTAGCACCATCTAGCAGGACAAGGTAGGGTATCCGAATGTCGGGTTAGCCACGTCCAAGTTCACCCTCCAATCCATGGCCAAAGGGTTGATCCGAAGCATGCAAAACTCTTTGACCAGGTCACGGCAGCTCAATCAAAGGGCAATCTTTCGAAGCAGACCGAAGCGTGCTTCCATCGTCCCATCCACTGCCATGTTCAGCTTGCCCTCGATGCTGATCGCATGTCGGCACATTTGAATGGCATTCGCCTCGTCCGAGCCAGCCGCGTAAGCAATCGAGTGGTAAAACCACTTCAACATCTAGTGGCAATCCCACTTGGGCATGGAGGCGGGAATGGGCCACAAGTCTGACCGCTTCGGGCATAAGTTTAAGTTCATGCTGCCGAAGATGGTCTTCTTCGTCCCTGCTGATGTTGACACGGTCTTCGAATAGACGGTGGTGATATGCCGGGCAGTGAAAAGGTCCATTGAGGGTGTGAAGCCCGATGTTCGACACATCCAGTTGAACACCGCAATCCGCACACGAGCCAAAGGGCTGAGCTGCGCAAGCTCGAGGTGGAAAAGGCGAAGGATGTGCTGCAGGAGGTCATCACAGGGTAACTGGAGGCCCGCGTCGAAAAGGGTGACGAACACAAGGGCTCGCCCTGTGCTCGGACACGACATGACCGCATTGCTAGCAATGAATGCCTGGCCTTCGCCAACCATGCCCAAAGCAACGAGTGAAGCAAGCTCCGTCCTTTGGAATATCGACTTACCAAGGGTGCAACTCAGTCTTCACCCACCCTCCCTGGATCGGGACCCGTGATCGCAGATGGAGCTAGCTTGCGAGGAGCCATCAGAGAGTGGCAAAGGGATCCTGGCAAACTAGGAACTGGCGAAGCAGACACAAGGGCAAAAGCTCTAAACAAGGCAGGAGCGACGCGTTTAGCTGCGGTGAAAAGTGAGAGGTGAAAAAGGACTCTCTCACCTGAGGAGGATTTATAGCCTCTCATCCTCACGACCGTTGCCCTTCGAGCCAATGACAACAGCCCACCTGGCGCCCACGGAGCAATTCAACGACTCTCCGTGAGATGGCCCGCACAGTAAAAGGCCAAAAGCAGCCGAGCGGCCAAAAAGGCCGAAACTGGACCAAAAGCTTGTGGATTTATCAGTGATCGTAAGAAATACCAACAGTGGTGATCCCCTATTGGACCCCACTAACAGTTACTTGTGTTTATTGACTTAACTACCGACCTACAACCGTCATTGAGATGCTATAGAAGAAGGAGGCCTTCACACACTTCAACACACAACTCTTGAGCTCAAGTAGAGTACACCTTAATTGTAGTTTCATTTTTTAGTATGTTGGCTTGGTAGAGAGTGAGGGGAAGCTCCAAAATATCAGAGTTCCTCCGAGAATTTTACGGAGGTGTGCTGGAGTGCCGACATTCTTTCAACAGAGTTTCGGAGAAAGTCGGGATTGTCGAACTTCTTCTTTCGCTTGTACCTCGGCGGATGCTTTCTTTATTTAAGTAAGTATTCCAGTTTCTTTATGTTCTTTAATTAGTTTAATTAAGTGAGATATATTCTCATCGGTGCGGGTTCGTTGCTTAGTGTGCAACTGCGTGCTCTAGTACTAGGACTCTAGATAAAGAAGGAATTTCCTGTGCAAGGTTAGAGTTGTAATTAATAACTTAGGTGTGGTGTTTAGATTGGAAATTACCTTCATTTGTTGTGTGCTCCAGGGAAAGTGAGATAGGCGGCAGGTGGTGACAGCCTTATCCGTCCTTCGTATCCCTCCACATTCGAGTAGATCTGGAGCTCAAGGCTGGACTCGTCCTGACAGACCAGGGGAAGGCCGGTGCCCGAAGCATTCGATAGAGTGTTACCTTTAACTTAGGTAATTAACTAAAAGACATAGGAATACTCTCTAGCCAACTTATCTTAGGTTGTTGTCCTTGGATTGAATCTTGATCGTATATAATACACACGTTCCTCGTGTTCGATACCCTTGGAATACACGTTGATGACTTTGGGGCTTACCAAATTTTGGGGTTAACACATGCCCCTCAATTTTGGAGTATGAGAACTCATGCTTCAAAATTATCTTCTTTCTGATCTTGATAACTCCAAAATTGATCATCCTTTGCTTCTTGCCATCGGCTCTCATAAGCCGATACCGTTTGCATTAGATGAGCTAGGCTGTCAAACTCATGGCAAAAGAATTTGTCCTTGATAGGTGTTGACAATCCTTGAAATACAAGATCTACTAGTTGCTCATCAGTTAGACACAAACTGTAACGTCGGCTGAGGACATTACGAAACCTTTGAATATATTCCATAGCCGATTCTCCTTCTTACTACTCAATTGATATTATGTCTGAAAGCTTGACCTTATCGATTCTAGCAAAGAAATATTTATGAAATTGCTTCTCAAGATCGGCCCATCCTCTAATGGAATTTGATGGTAAGGACAAAAACCTTGTGAAAGTCGATCCAGTCAAAGACAATGGAAAAAATCTAACTCTCAGAACCTTTTCAACCGATGCCTCCCCACATTGCGCTAAGAATCGGCTGATATGTTCCATTGTAGATATATTATCTTGCCCTGAAAACTTGGAGAAATCCGAAACCTTGTATTGGTGTGGCAATGAAACTCTATCAAACCGTTCAGGATATGGCAGCTGATACACAAAAGTTTGTTCCTTTGGCTTAAGTCCAAATTGCTCCTTTAACAATTTTGTAATTTTATCGGCCCAACTTTTGTTATATTGATACTCTTCACCATGCCTATATTGATGAAGTCCCTCTGGCCGATATTGATGTGGCTCATTATGCCAATGCTGATAAGCTTGCCCCCCGAGCTGATATTGTTGTTGTCGACGATTTCACCGATTTACCCCTCGAGCTTAATTCTTTGAACTATTTTCTTGATCAAATCTTGTAATATATTCATCAAAACTCCAGATTGAACGGTCAAAGTACGATGAACTACTTCATCAACTGTATCCTGAAGTGTCTCAACCATCGGCTTGGGGAATTGATTCTTCTGAATTGGTCCTTGTTGCATCATGACAAAAGATTGAAGTCAACGCTTTTGAAAGTCAGCCATAGATTACTCCATCTGTTGAATCTACTCTTCTGTCAAATCCTCCATTTTGATCAAGATCATGGCATCGACTTCTTCCTCAGACATGTTGGTATAAAACTCATGTCCCACCAGGCATGCCAAAAATGTGTTGACACAAAATCTGTCCCATCGAGCGTGCCAAAAGATGTGTTGACGTAGATCCTGCGTGTGGCACACGAAGGCCTGGGAGATCTGCTTAGCTCCAGTGCAGGTCCAAAAATTGATGAGATGCGGGCGTGCTAGTCAGTTTGATCCTATAACTGACAAGATATATAAACAGCAGATCAAAGAGTCGATCGGCTGACAAGCCGATGGAGTAATTCCAACCAATGTCGATAAGGTTTTGAGCAATCAACTGTAGATTCTGACACTTGATGTAAATAACGATATAAAGACAATCGGCTGATGATAATGTAATAAAACAATAATATAATCTGAGAAAAGCCAATCGGCTAATACTGATATGATAGAATACCCGAGCCGCCACCGCCTCTATCCTCCTCTAGCCGCTGCTCGCCATCTCTCCAAGCCACCAACAGGCTCGCGCTCTCCTCCGCCGGTTTTGCTGCGGCGATAGGAAGCCTGACATCCCCCTTCTTCAAGCTCAACATGCCGAAGCCCTATTCCCTCGCTCGCCGATGAGTTTTCCCATTTCCTCCTCCTCCAGTCGTCGATTCTCACCACCTCATGCCCCCACTCCCGCAGCTAACCCCTCCTCCTCGTTCGCCAGGTCTCGCCAACCCTCGGCCCCATATCCGCCGTGGTCAGGAGTTGCCGAAGCGCTGTCCCCGCTGCTACCCATGCCATGCGCCGTCGCCGAGCTCCTTTCGTTGCCTACCTCGCTATTCACACCCATGGTGAGCCTCCCGTCCCCCTCTTCGTCTTCCTTCGCCGCCTCCCATGCCACCGCCGCATCGAGTGTCACCAGTGGCGACCATCGGGCCGTGCGCCGCCACTGGCCAGGTCGAGGTTACCGACACACCGACCACCTTTGCCTCCCAGTTGCGCGGCCCCTTTCGGCCATTGGATCGGCTCTGTTCTGATCAGTCCCATTGCTCACCCGTGGACCACCGTGGTCCCGGTCCATGGTACAGCCGGCCGTCGGGGTGGACCGAGTCCACCGTGGACCGCCCCCTTGGAGCTGCTGACATGTGGGGGCTGTGTGTCAGCGCCACTGCTCCTCTCGCTGACGTCAGTGCTTACCTTTTCCCTTGAGAAAATAAATAATAATTGTGTCATAAATCAAGTTAATTCTAGAAATTTATTTAAATGGCTCAAAACATGCAAAATTGAGCCATTCAACTTGCAAAATTCATCTAAAATTGAACTCTACATGTTTGTTTACTTTTCATGTTTTATTTATTTCGTTTTTATTAGTGTTTTTCCTCATTTTGCATGCCAGCATGTAAAATCCATCGTTTCGGAAGGTCACGACCGTGAGAAGAAGAGTTCAGAAGATCAATCGAAGAAGCAAGGCAAGTCATACATTCCCCTTGAGCATGTTGAACCTAATTTATGAAATAATTTACCGTTTGCAAATAAATTGCATGTTTTGCTAATTATATGGGAATAGGGGTTACCTATTTGCTCGCTTGTGCCATGTTTATTTGATATCCATCCTTTGTCAAACTTGGATGATAATTTAACTAGCTTGTCTTACTCATGTTGACCTAGCTAGAATTATATATGCTTAGCCATGCTTAATTACCACTAGCTCACTTAATGGGATAATCACATGATCTAGTTTAGTATTCTTGATGAGCTGCGAGCTCGAGACACCTGGCCATGTTTTATTGGTCGTAATTATCCAACTAAAATATGGCTTAATGGTGGTTTGTGGGTGCATGGTTTTGATGGTCGCACCCATGGTAATTAAGGACCGGTTCGCGGGAAACCCTGGAAGACTAACAGTGCTTATCACAAGCAAGAATGGGCAACTGCTGGACTTGTAGTATAGCTCTTCCTTTCCGACGTTCCCAGGCAAGGGTGGGCGTGATGGAGTTGGGTCGGCCAGGGTTTACCGGTTGATCGACTTCCAGATTAACTACGGCGCACGGGGGGCTGCCCACCTCGGCTTAGGGGTGGGGGTAAAACCTCAGCGTGGTTTGCTTGGTTAGGGGGATTTATGTGAAGGGTCTTCTCACGATTTCCCCCTTTACGGTACCATGGTGTTACTTCTAAAACATGTGTGGAATCATGTCTTGTGGGTACAGTTGCACACATCTGATCCGAGTTAAACTATTTGAATAGCTATGCCGCGGTTATGAGCGATCAACTAGATTCACCGTGATTAGTCCCACATTATTAATAATTTGACTTAATGAACTGGAGTAGTTCAGGTGGTTTGGTTAGGCCTGATCAACATGGTGTAGCGTTGTTCGGTGGATAAATAATATTACCTTAATTAATCAACTAATTTATTGTTTTAAACTATAAATGTTTATAACCGCCTTTATGCAAGTAGCCACAACTCTCCCTTGCCTCCCCTTGCACGATTGCATCATTGGTGTGGCTTGCTGAGTACGGTGGTTGTAGTCAGCCTTGCTATTATTTCCCCTTTTGAGAAGTGTAGTGCTTCTGAGTTGAAGATGGAGTTAGAGGACCAAGGCTCATACCTCAGTTGAGTTTTGGCCTGTGAAGTGGAGCTGAAGCCCCACTAGGATTACCTTTTTCCGTTGCTGCTCCTTTCTTTTCACTGTGAGGACTAAGTGCCTATTCTGTAAGTATTTGCGTTTTATTTACATTTGGATCTATATATTAATTTGTCATCTTGTGTACACTAGCTTGATTCCTAGACAGGGATTAATACACAAAATAGTCTGGAAATTTGGGCTAAATTTCTGGATGTGACAAAGTGGTATCAGGGAAAACTCGACTATAGGTTGAGCCAAATGGTCAAACCCTAAGGACAAGTTTTCTGAAAATTCTATTTGCAAAATGTCTCCTCTCACCTTTCGGCATTTCTTTACAAAACAGTTTATCAAATTTCCCATCTTTCCCTCCAACTCTTTTAGTTGTTGAACCTGGAGGACAAACCAACGGTTTTGTGTCTGCTCACGAAAATTAAGTCAAGCCCCAATCTTCGTGCAGCAAGGAGCGAGATGGCAGAACAAAGTTGGTGTTTTTTTCAAGGATCAAGTGAAGCTTACTAGGAGCCTACCTAAACCCAATCCTTCTCTGAAGAGTAGTTTCATTAGCTGGTTAAACATGTGTTGTTTGCTTGTGTGTAGGGGTATGGTTTACATCATTGTTGGGGATGTGACCATCTAGGTTGTTTGCTTAATCAACTTGAACAATAAAAGTCTACTCACAACAGATCAATAGTCAAGTGGGTTAAGGTCTTACCTTTAGTACAACACCTCTCATCCCGTCTCTTTCTTCTACCTGCAACAAATGGTCAGCATGAGGGATAGAGTCAGTGGATTAGGATCCCGGTAATTTCATGGAGTAACTCAGCACAAATCTATGAGCTTTCCACCTCAACCTATCGGGGATCAGCCTCAATCCCAAGTCATGGCTAATCAGACCCAGACAATGGCCGCATAGATGCAATAGATGTAGCGGCAGCAACAGATGCAGCCGTAGTACCACCAGCAGCAGTTGCAAGCTCAGATGCAATCCTAGATCTAAATCAGAGTCGAAGTCAGAGCTTTCCAATGCCAGCACCCGTGACTCCTGCCAATATACTACCAAGTTCCCAGAAGATTATTGCAGCTAAGCCACCATCAGACTGGAGGGAAGCAAGTGTCACTTGCTATGATTGTGATGAGAAAGGCCATTATGCAAGGAATTGTCCATGGAAGGTGTATGCCAGGACATCGGCAAAAGATGAGATGCAGTGCCTAAGAAGTAACCAAGCTCTAAGTCGGTCTGCTAGCGAGAAATATGGTGCATTGCCGTCCAACCCTGAGAAGAGCAAGACAATAGTATGGAAAATGGATGATGGCAAGAACATGATCATCACTGGTTCAGAATTTTCTCCAAAAGATGCAGCAAAGATAACCATACGTCTAAGAGGAAATACCTTTCGCGGTGCACATCAGCTAACTCAGCACCTCAGGCTTTATGGTCCACCCAAACCCGAAGGTGATGAATCAGGAGAAGTGTCCTCTGATAATGATGATGAGGATGATGAAGATGATGAAGATGTGATCCTTGCTGGTTTCATTGGATGAGAAATGGAGCTCAAAGCATGCACTAGATGTGGAGAAATTGGGCACACCGCTAGCGTATGCAACCACACCTGCCTCTGTGGTAAAGACACCCATCTTCCAGAAGAATGTCCTATGAGGAAGGTCACATGTTTCTTGTGTGAGGGAACAGATCATGTGCCCAAGGACTACCAGCTGAATTTGGTCCTATCTAAGACCGCGGAAGCACAAAGGACACCTTTGCAGCCTGTTTGTCATCCCTTGGCAGACAGTAAAAATAGTGGTAATGCTTCTAATCTTCAGCCAACTCCAACCCCAGTGGAGACCAACAGTGGTAGCAGAAGCGTCCTCAACAATGTTCAAGAGTCCCTACCTGCTCTAGTTTCAGTTGGGAGCATGTATAACCAGAAGAATGCTCCTTCAGATCAACCAGGTCAGAATTGCTTCAAATGTCTTAGCCAGGACATCGCCTCAGTGAATGTTTGCTTCCAAGACCAAGGGAATTAGTCCATCATTGCTTCAACTATGAGAAGACAGGTCACTTCTCAGAAGATTGTCCAATGCCAAAGCATCAACATCATCAAGTCAGCAGCATTGTTGCAACATCTCTATCTCCTCAAGTTACATCAGTTCCACTACAGAGTGGCCAGCCCCAACCAAAGTACACCAGAAGAACAGGAGATACCGACCATCATGTGATTGTGAAACTTCCCCCATGACGAATTCTCATTAAGGGCACTGGAAAAGTCTCTATTCTTCAAGCAGCAACTGCTCCAAAGCTATAGAACCAGCACCAGCAGGGCAAACAATGCCAGGAAAATAACAACCCGCTCCAACTACAAGGGGACAGAACCATCTTTCAACAGCACCCGCAGCAAGTGTCTTCAGCACTAGGTCACACAACTGCCATCAACCTTAGTGATGCATCTCGCATTGCTCCAATCCAGTTGTCCAGCAACGAACCACATATTAGTGACATCATGAGCAAGAAGGTTATACTTGCTACATCCAAAGAAGATTGTTATCTTTCCTTGAAAGGTCAACACGCAAAGCAATGCTTCCGTTGGAACTCCAGCTAGTAAGCAATAGAAGAATAAGTCAACCAGGTTAGAATCTTAGGAGTGAATGTCGTACCAGTCAAGATCTCTACTAATCAAGTCTAGCAATAGTCTACAAGTGTGTAATTTTATAGCACTTCCCCTTGTACATAGAAGTTTTATGGTAGTTATGTAATGAAAAGGAAATATTGAATAAAGTATGAGTGAGACATTTTTTCCTCTCTTATGATTCATCTTGAGTATCCAAAAGCAAGTTAACTTGTGTATCAGTTAGTGGCACAAGAAACATAGAGTTTGGTTTCTAGCTCATTGCAGTTTTGTTGAGCTCCAAATCCTAATTGCAAGCCAATAAAAAGAAAGGATTGACCAATGAAGTGAGAATGGTTAGACCACGGTAACACTCAACATGATGAGATCTCTCTAAAGGGCAGTATCAGTGGCACCCCAAGAGGATGAAAAGATGGATGAAATATTTGAAAGTGACACCATATAAGGAATTGTGGAACTCTCTAACATTGGAAGCCCTTTAGAGAATAGTAAATGGCAATTACACCCTAGTGGTGTGAACATGGATCAAGAATGATTTTCCTTAGTTCAAGGCAACCTTTACAGTTTTCAGAAACCATCTCAATGTTCCTTGGAAGTTGGTAAAGAAATTATGCCATACATGGGTCAGAAAGATATAAGAGTCAGGTCCAGAGAGGTATAGTCAGCAGAGTGTATGACAGGATTCTCAGTGGGGAATCATCTCTACTCAAGGTTTGAAAGTGAAGTTGTTATGATCAAAGAGTAGAAACTCTTGGCTGCATCAAAGTCACTTTCCGACAGTCGTACAAATTCCAGTGTTTTGTGGGAAAGCAACTGCCGAGCTTATAGTCTATCAACCTAGAGGTGTCAGTAAAGGATAAGCGAAGAAGTGAAATGTTATACTGAGGGACTAACCTTTTGAGCTTGGTCAGTTAGGTGATCAGTGCTAGTTTCGAGAAATCAACTACACAATCCATTCAGGCAAATGACACCGAAGTCAGGCCAGAAGCAGAACAATCATGTCAGCAGTTACAACTGATGGGAAAGATGATCAAGAGTCAGTATGTTCATGAGCTGAATGAGAGTCAGTTTTGTGTGGTGCTTTCCATCATCAACTCAATGCTATGTTATATGCCCTCCTGGAATGGAAGTACATCGTCATTGCTTCATTTTGATTGACCAATGGAGTATCCAGTTTCCAAAGTCAGGGTTCCAGGAGAATCAAAGAAGGTTGGGTATTTCAAGCCTAGCGACTTAATTGTTCACGGTCAGGCGAAAGCTCAACCACTTGTTTTAAAGGTGATTTGGTTACTCCCTCCCCTCCTAGGGGATAGAATTTCAATTTTGGCAAATCTTTTTCAGCTGAAGTTCAAAGGATCTTTCGCTCTCCGGTCCATTTTTCTCCTTATTTTGGCTCTCATCCTTTCATTCTGGTGGTGGACTTTGTGAGGTTCAACTTTCGTCTCTCGGAGAAATTGGTTGCTATTGCTCTTCAGGCTTGCCTTGGTGGCAGTCCTTATGGATTTCAGGTGGTTCATCTCAAGAACAATAGTTTCAGCTTTCAAGTCTGCTCCAAACAGATTGGATTTCATGTTCTCTCCTTCAAGAATTTTATTTCACAAGATTTCCATGTCGTTTTTTTCCTTTGGAGAAATGGGGGTCCTATTTGGAGATGGGAGTTTTCTTGTTGGCAGAAAGAGGACGATGATCAATGGGCAGTGGTTTCTCATCGCAAAAAGCATTCCCATTGTGCTAATTCAGCTAGTTACAAGACAAAGTTCAATTCTCTATCTGCCAATCCTTCAGTTTTTGATAGATTATCCTTTGCACCTGAGACATCTCTTTCATTACATGGATCATCATCTTCGTGTAACACAGGAAAGAATTCTCTACAAATTGCAAAAGCTGATTCATCCGTTCAAGTTAATTCTCAGTCTTCTCATGGTGATCAGTAGATTGAAAATTCATACTCTTTTTCAAATTCAAATTCCATACCCCCGTTGATACCTACTACGAAGGCGGCAAATCAATTGGTGCATTCAAATCCTAGCATTTGTTCTCAGTGTTTAATGTCTGGTCGTTCCCCACATTCATGCACCAGCCGGTTTCGTTGCCGTATTTGTTTAAATTCTGGGCACCTGGGCCGTTCTTGTTGGAATAAAAATCTGGGCCATAAGTTTTGGCACAAGAAAAGTCTAGGTGATCAAATGGGCTGTGTGAGAGGGGCCAAATTTGCAAATCATATGGTGTGGAGAAGGAAAGGTCTAGATTCTGAGAACATATTTGGAATACCCCTCACCTTCCTCGACTGCTCCTCCAATCCCGCCTACTGTTCACCCAAACTCGACAAAACCTTCTTCTTCCTCTTCATCGATTCTTGCTCTTGCTGCTCCAATGGCGAATCACACGGATGAAGAACTGCGCCCGGACCTCTTCCTACCTCCTGGTGTTGAGATAGAAACCATCTGGAATGTCAGAGTGCCAAGGTCAGATTTCACGGTACAATCTCTTCCTCATCGGACTCATGATGATTTTGCGGTTGTGAGAGTTGAGCCCCAACCCCCTGAGCATGAGGTTGATCAGATGATTCATGAGCTTGTGCATTTTGTTACTCATCAGCATCATATCCCAGTTATTAGGGTTCAGAGATACCCCCTGGCTTTTTGCATTGTGCAGTTCCAGTTGGTAGTCCATAGAGATGCTATGGTGGATGAAGGCCCTATCTTGTTGGGGGATTTCACTCAGGCAAATATCATTCCTCATGATGAGCTTGCTAATAGAAGGAGTCATCCTTATAACCGAGAGGGATGGATTATGATACTTGGAATTCCTCTTCATCTTAGAACTCATGCAATAATTGAACATGCTGTGAATCAATTTGCTAAACTTCTTCATTGGCAATCTAGAGATAGAGTTCTAGGCAGAGTTCTTGTTAAAGTCAGATATACTACTGCTCATGAAGTGCCTGCGAGACTGGTTTTTAGGCAGCTCTGTTGATTTGGGGGGAAATGGAGAATCATGGAACTGTCGAAACTTGATTTCGGCAATAAGAAAAGAGGATAATGTACAATACCTTAATGGATGGGTTATGAGACAAAAGTTTAGACAGATTCATGCCTTCTAGAAAGAAGTAATACCTTACTCCTATTTTGAAAATTGTATCCACCGAGTTTTGTATTGATCTAACGATCTTATTATGTATGTTCAAAAGTTATGCCCCTCAGGGGGCGTTCTGTCCTCCTTATATAGCTTTAGAGGATAGAATTACAAGATGAAGACTTAACCACATATGGTATAAGTCTCCTAAACCGTATCCATAATAATATCAGTTTAGGACTATAAGCCGTTCATTAACACACATAGAAATGTAATACTTAAATCTTAAACTATCATTGGATACAACCTAACCAGTTAGATAGGCCAATCGTATGGGTATATGGTACTCATAATCTCCACAGTAGCTCCTGAGACCTTCGCGGTTGACAAGATAACTTCACCTTAAACCAAATTATTCCATAGCCGAGTGCTTTAATCATCTCTGTCATAGTCTCCCGAGTGCTATCAATCCACCATAAAGGCTATGAAGGGCTGAAAAAATTACAATAAAAAATATACCTAGGTACATCGACTAGATGCACCTAATTAGGTGTAGCCCCCGACTATATGTTTAGTTAAACAAACTAAGTATATAGTCAAGAACTTAATAATTCAACCATCCGAGTGGTTTTATAGAAATAATATGCTTAGCCAAAGCCAAAAGCACTTTAAGAAAATCCCATAGCAAATAACTTTAATAACAAAACTTGTTGCATAGCGAATATAAGTACTGGCATCATATTGTGCACACATTGCCAAATCAAATATGTCTAAGTCCCTATAAGACACACAATCTCACAATCCTCATAAATATATGTCATTTGTGGTATAAAATCTGAGTTAATAAAACCCATAAATAGATTTACCAACTGCCTGTAAAATGACCAAAATATATTCAGCCTAAGCCACAATATTGATCCTGATGAGAAAAGCACACACAAATATGGCAAAGAAGTATTGATATAATATAAAATCAATTGCTTTGTAAAAACCAAACAGTGTTTGTAACCCATAAAAAAGTTAACGGAACAGCTATATAAAAAGCCTCACTGTTTGCCACCTTTTAAATTGCATCGCACCAACTCCTAAAAAGTTGTATAACTTGTTGCATAAAAGGATTTTTAAGATATTGGGCAATAGAGCACGTGCATATTGCCAAGGCAAATATGCTTAAGTCCCTAGAGACACGTGACAGGCCACACTTGAGATTTTGGCTGTGAATCCCTCTTTGGGCCTTGGCCTAAAACAGAGAACTTCATCGATACCCTTAAAAAACTCTAACAAGACTTCTCATTCTTCTTCTCCGCCGCTTCGCATTCCAAAATTCCCCATTTCGCGCTCCAGTTTGCAACTGTCGCCGCCAAGGTTTAGGTTCAAGTATCTATCAGATCCATCCATCCAATCACCTCAATCCCGATCAAATCTTGGTGCGCACATCTTTAGCCCCGTCCCTTCCAAAAATCTCAACCCAAAAATCCACATCCTCTTCATCCCAAATTCTTGCTCATGGTGGATGAGAGAGAAATCCCCTTCGAGCAATGGGCGGTCTTCGACGTGAAGGAGTCGACTCTGAAAGAAATGGTGAAAGATGATGTCCTTCCCGCAAAAGAGATCACCAGCTGGCGACCGGCTTGCGACGAAGAATTTTTGACCCCCAACACCGATGAAATCGTTGTTTTAACCCACTTTTTCTACTATGGTTTTGCTCTTCCAACCTCTGAATTTTTTCGTGGCATCCTTGATAATTATGTTATCAGGATTTATTACTTGAATCCAAACTCTTTCGCACATCGCCATTTTTATCCATGTTTGCAAAGCATTTCTTGGAATCCACCCCCACTTCAATCTTTTTCGCCACATGTTCTATCTAAATGTCGGACACCCCGGGCTAAATACTATGTAAGTTGTTTGAAGCGATAGCGCGATTTATTTAGTTGGATGGGGTCTAGTAATAATTGAGTAAAACGATAACCATCCAACCTCATCGCCGCCCTATCAAGTCAAATAACCCACGTAGTACAAAACCTGAAGCACTGAGTAAAGA
This sequence comes from Oryza officinalis, assembly GCA_008326285.1. Classification (NCBI taxonomy): domain Eukaryota; kingdom Viridiplantae; phylum Streptophyta; class Magnoliopsida; order Poales; family Poaceae; genus Oryza; species Oryza officinalis. The sequence continues at coordinate 9,975,853 of BDMV01000010.1, forward strand.
GCATAGGGGATATTGCTGGGACTTTAGCATGCCAGTCAACTTCAGCCTGAGACATGCCCGTCAACCCACACGAAGATGGCAACCAGATATGTTACACATCTCAAGAGACTTGACGAAAATCGCTAAAGCTCTACGACATCCCAAATGCTCAAAACTCATACTGGTGTAGAACTAGATCCTAGGAAAAGCTCTAGTTCCACACTTTCATCTAAGCGATGAAAATCAAAATAATAAGGAGTAAATACAAATAACTTTACTCTACACTTATGTTTAAGTAGATAGGCCAAACGGCCAGATAATTTCTGATCCGCGGAAGTTTGGCTACCCAAAACCACAAGCATCCGACAAGGAAGAAATCCCTTTTAGATCCGGTCCTAGAAGAAGCAACGGTTTCCCCGAATCACTCAGAAGACTAAGCACACAACCTGCAAAATGGATATTCCAGTATAACAAGAGTCAGCACATTAAACAAGTTAATGTACCGACAAGCTCAGGACAATCCTAACATACTACATGCAAGGCATATAATCAAAGAAAGGCTATATATGTAACTCATTTTAGCATAAAGGAAGTTTTGGTTCACAATTCTTTCAAATTCATCCTAAGGTTACAAATGAGAGGATAACAACATGTCAAGGTAGATTATGCAGCAATAAGGTCATAGCTACCATTTATTAAGTTTCAAATATCGTTTTTAAACAAATACATATGCAGTTTCGCAAACAACACTTTTCATCTCCCAAATCATGGGTTTCAATGTGATCAAAGAAGAGGGGAGGAATAAACTTGCCTTGATCTGGAACAAAGTGAATATCACCTAAATCACTCTTTCACCGTCGATACGAATAATCTATACAAATGACACGATATGCATATAAATATCAAATCATGCGAAAGATACAAAATGCTCTAAAATGCATGATTTGTGCACAGTGAATAGGTTCTGACCTAAGATAGATTTAGGTGAAAGAATTTCTATTTTACCTCTTTTTATTTAAGAGTTATGATTTTCCTAAGTTTGCATTGACATATAGGATTATTTACTAATGTATAGTTGTGAATCATTTTTAATATATGATTTTGATTCAATTGACCTTCCTAGAATGAAGAGGATTGTTTTCTAAGATTAATACAATTGGTTTCATAATTTTTAAAGCTAGGATGAATTTCCTATGAATTTTGGAAATTAATTTGCGTTTATAGTGATCATTTTATAATACAATTTATTGGTAATATTTCTGTTACAGAAAGTATGAAATATTATATTTTTAAATTAAATTTTATACTTCTGGAATTCTACCGAAATTTGGTTCACTCCATTTGGAGTAAGGATGAATTTTCTACAAATTCTACAAGCTCTATGTTAGCTATCTCTTATTTGTAATTTTAGAAATAATTTTCATACTGTGGGCATAGGGTTTTATTCTACCATATTAAAGTTCACAATTTTATGAACCTACTGGAGTTGGTTTCACCTCAAAATGAGCTATATTTGATTTTATATGAATTTCACAAGTTTTACATAATTTTCAATTTAATAGATATTGCTCTAGCTGTGTTCTTTTATATTTTCTAATTATAAATACATGGGGTCCACTGGTCAGTCTCTGGTCATATGCAGAAAGACCCTTAGGGTTTTGGGAATTCAACCCGCAGTCCATATGCACGTGCGAATACTGATATCATTAAGAGTCCCCGAGGTTTTCAAATATTATTAATAAGTCCTGGGTCCACATGCCATCCTAAGGGATCTTACAAATTGGACCTTGCGAGTTTTAAACTTTTACTAAGCCGGTTTCTTAGGCGCTGATTGAATGGGGCCCGCATGTCAGTGTATCGGTGGCTGGGAGAGAAACAGCAGCGGCTCCGGTGAGCTTCTCACCGGCGGCAAGGGCAAGCGGCAGCCGATCTCGGCGGGCGACCAAAAAGGAAATCGGAGAGGAGTTCGCGGCGAAGCCGATGGTGGTACTCTCACTAGCTGTGGTGGCCGGAATCGACAGCGTCGACGGTAGAAGCGGCGAGGTCTCTCGGGTCGTCGGTGCATGTATGGCTAGCGGCCGATTCTAGCTCAAGTGTTGCATGCATGCGGTTTCTAGAAACTCTGGGGTACTTACCAAAACGCGTGTAGGGTTCGGCAAGGTCCAGATGACGACGGTGATGGAGAAGCTCCCGGGCGGCGGCAGAAAATATCAGGGCAATGGCGGCAGCGTCCTCCGGTCCTTGATCTGCTAGAGTGAGGAGGGGAACAACTTAGTGGTCACCTAAGGATGCTCCACACACGAGGAATTGCTCTGGAGCTCACCGGAGAAGAAGAATTTGGCGATGAAGCCCGGCGGCCGGAGGTGGAGAAGACAAAGCCGATCTCGGGTTTCACAGCATCGTGGACCAATTCCTTCGGTCGGCAGCCTCCTCGGGTCGAGACAAGGACAGTGGCGCAGTGGCTTGGCTTGGCTCGGTCGGGGATGGCCGAGCGGCGATGATGGCCGAATGGCGGCGCTCTGGGCCTCTGTGGGCACGACTGTGTTCCGGCGTCGTCACTGCATGGCACGAGTCAAGGTCAGAGGGTATGAACTCAGCACAACAAGGGGATTAGGGAACGCGAAAGAGAAAGGAGTGACCGTGGCTGGGTGGCGCTGATGCCGGTCGTCGTCTTCGAGGCCGACGATGGAAATGAGAGGAAATCCGGGCTCCGGTGCCCTCCCTTCCTGCTTGGGTCGGCTCAGGGGTAGAGTGGGTGAAGCGGCGACGCAGCTGGGAGGTAGTAGAGATGGAGCTCGGCGGTGACACGTCAAGTCCACGCGTCGAGCACCCGGCGGCGTCGGTCTCCCGTCCTCTCTTTCTCTCTGGTGGATGGCTTGAGCGGTGGCCGTTTTGCACCGAGGTGGATCTAGCCCGAGTGACTGTCGAGTGGGCCTAGGGCCGATGCAAACAAAGGCAGAGTGAGAGAGATGGGTAGGTTTCTAGGTAGATATACTGTTAGGCTAGTTATAGGGTTTCTTCCAATTATTTTTCTTTCTCTCATTTTTATAATTCCATAACGTAAATTTTGTGCATGATAAATTATTTTGGATTTTACTGGAGGTAGATAAAAATATCTAGATTCCATTTTTTTGGTTTCACTAAAAAATAATCTATATTTTAATCTCAGTGAAAAAGATAAATTCAGTTCAGCTGAAATTGATTTGAATTTTTAGAAGGTTAAAACCTAAGAAATAAAATCTGTAAAAATTATATTAATTCATTATAAATAGGTTAGTATTTGAATAAATTATATCCCCTATACATTTTTATGTGATAAAATACACATTTGAGAAGTATGTCAATTTGGCCGATTAGGGTTTAGGGGTAAATCGTAGTTTGACTAGTTTGACCCAATTATTTAAGGTATCAAATGTGCTTATTAAATTATGAAAAAATTCCAGTGGAATATATATATATTAAGTAGTACCTTCATGAATTTCCCCATGTTTTTATATTGAACCATATATTTTTAAATATTGGATGAGTGCATCTGCCTTAAGTATTCTTATTTTAAATACCTCTTTAAATGGTGGTAAAATTATATTTTGATTTGTATGTAACCAGGGATGATGGGGTAAGGCTTTACCTTCATTCCACCATGTTCAAAATTACAAGGTCCCTAGGTACTAGTGTATATATATTTTTGAGTTGGACTAATATTATCTTAGGTGGCAAAAAGTATAATGCTTTTATTATTTATATAAATATAATTTAACAGGGATTCCTACTTGGGTTACTAAAAATGTTTTACATATCAAAATTAGTTTGAAAAAGACAAGGTTTCAAATCGCTTGTAACTCTATGCATGATCACTAGCTAGTTTTTAAACCTTACTTAGGTTGTAAATTCGAAAAATTTTGGTCATTAACTCGAAAATATATTTTATTTATTTAACTGAGGTCAAAATTTGAAATTCGAATTTTTGGTATGTTACACTAAAAGCCCATCCGACAAAAAAAAACCCTTGTGTTGTTGGAGGCTCTGGATTTAAACTCCGTGGAACTCTCCGCAAGGATTATTTTTCGCATCCCTTGAAAACCTCCAATAAAGGTGGGAGTAGGATTGAAAGAATATCTCTGTAGGAAAATGCCTTATTTGTCTCCCGGCCATACAAAGTTTACCATCAAGCCTCCCAAACACACTCGGCTAGCAGCTTTCGGCTGATTGGCAATCAAACCTCAAGCAAAGAACAAAAGGGATGCTACAGAGGAAACAAGCAAACCTGCCAGCAAATAGAGAAAATTGATCATCAATGACTCAGATGAAGAGGACGAAGAAATTCAAACTCCGAGAATCAATATTAGCTCACCAAGGCCTTCATCTACTAGATCAGCACCTAAGATCAGAAAATCCAAGAGGTAACCATTGTATAACTTCTGCCGCATCTTTTGCCTTCGAACATACTCTTGATCACATTTTAATTCAATCCCGTACATCGCCTTTACATAAAACCTCAAGATATTGATCCCACCAGCCAATCTAAAGTGCTGCCTCCTGACTCGGGATAAAAAAATCAAGATACTGCAAAATCTGAGGCTCAAGATACATCGTAGAATCAACCGGATTGTGGCCACCCAACTGCTAGCCAGGAGCCCCCAACTGGAAACTAGTCGAATTCTTCTGACCAAGCAGCCGAACAAGAGCCCTGGATTGGAAACCATTTGGGTGAAGAAGATCCAGCCCCTGGCAACCAGGAGACGCCAATTGAAGATTCAGCTCCGGGCGATGACGAAAATATCAACGAAGATCAACCTACTAGAGACACTGCTGTCCAAGAAGATCAAGAAAAATCACAGGGCCCCTCGCACAGATGTCCCGAAATAATCACAGGTAAGTTCTTTAATCATTTTAATCTTTAACTTCAACACTTGTCTTGAATTCTTGCAATTTTTCTCCTTTTAGAACCAATAATTAGAGAAGACGAGGAAATTCTCCGCATCAAATCTGCAAAAGACTCACTCCCACCAATTAAAATCCAATGGTGCAATTCTGAAGGTCGTGCTCACGGTATTATATTGAACAAACAGAAAGAAACCAAAGAGTGTGATCTGCTTGTAGCCCGACTGACAGAATCCTCCCGACTGCTGAACGTAAGTGTAACATTCTCTATCCTCCAATCGCTTCTTGTCATGATATCAGCTAATCCATCCTTTGTATGCAGAGAATATATCGCCAATCTCAAGCCAAGTTGGAAACGTTAGAAAAACTAGTGCTGCACTTGAATACCCTAGAGGCTGTCCAGCAGGAGCTTAAAGAAGCCAAAGAAGCCACCATAGCCAAGGAGACTGAACTAAGAGCAGAAATCAGTCAACTCCGGGACACCAACCTAGAATACCGTGGTTTAGTAGGAGGTAAATGCAAATATCAGAATCTTATCTTGTCTATTGATTTTTGTTACTAATTCTTTGTCTCCATGCTTCAGCTCATTTATCAGAAATTGAATCACTCAAAGCCCAATTGAAGAAAGCTAAAAATGTAACGCCTGACTGGAAATGGACAAGACCAAATCCCTGGCTGCACTTGAAGGTAATCTTACTAACTCTGACTTTCAAATTGACTCATAGCATTGCCAATATATCTTGTTTGTTTGTAACTTTGCAGCTCATAAGGTGAAATCCCGAGCCCGATTTGAAGTCTTTGCTAAGAGAGTCCAGAGAGCTGAAAGCATCCGGGACGATATTGCAAATGCCGCTGCGCCGATCTTAAATGCAATCTTTCAAAATAGCTTGGGCTCAAGCTCAGAATATGCTCCTAAGATTTTCGACAAACTCAGAAGAGCTCCACAGGTAAACTTGGAAAATATTAGTGATGCAGCTGCCATGGGTGCAAGTCAAGCTCTACAAATGACGAAGTCTTTGTATCCCCGAGTGGATGTAAGCACCATAGGAGATGGCTTCACCGATAGCACTTCAGACGAGCAAGCATTGGAGTTGATAAATGAGGCTCAAGAGTCTGCCAAATAAATAGTTGCCGATGTAGTAGAAAACTTCCAAGGATAGTCCTGATGTAATGATACATTTGTAATCTGACTTGTAATATATCAACTTATTTATGTTTGTGCCTTGAATACCGATGCCAGTTTTAATTTCTTAAAAATTCTCATGCAGCTTACATCAAGCCTAAAACTTGAGTAAGTCTTCAAAAAATTTTCAGTCCTTATCCACTCAACTCAGATCAAAAAAGAAATCAATGACAAGCCAAATATAAACAAGTCATATCCAAAGGAACACTTTATACTTTACTGATATTGATAGCTCCCGACTGACAACTCAAGAGGGCAACCTATTTGACGTCGGCAGTCGAGAGAAATAAGGTACAAAAGAATAATTTAAGTATAATAATACCGAAGGTGTACAATATTCCAAGAATTCTCCATGATCGATCCATCTTCACGCTTGAGTCGATAAGCCCCTGGCCGAGTGACCTCAGCAATTATGAAAGGCCCTTCCCATAACGGAGACAGCTTATGCCTATCCTTCATCGTCTGAATCTTTCTCAAAACCATATCGCCAACAATAAATGCCCGTGATCATATATTACAATTATGGTAATGCCGAACTCCTTGGAGATATCTTATTGATTGAATAAGAGCAGTTTCACGGGCCTCTTCTAGTCAGTTTAAGTCGTCAACGTGGTCTTGGTCATAACGCTCCTCATTGAAATTATGAACTCGAAGAAATTCAAATTACATCTCACTCGGCAACATGGCCTCAGCCCCGTAAACCAAAAAGAAAGGTGACTGACCCGTAGCCCGACTGGGTGTAGTACGCAACGACCATAAAACCAAAGGAAATTCTTGTACCTATCGTCCAGCATAAGGGCGTAATCTAGCAAAAGCACGAGCTTTGATGCCTTGAAGAACCATACCATTAGCACGCTCAACTTGTCCATTGCTCTTCGGATGTGCAACCGACGCATAACATATCTTGATCCCAAAGTCATCGCAAAAATCCTTGAAAACTCCACCTGTGAACTGAGTCCCATTATCAGTAATAATCCAATTCGGAACACCAAACCGATGCACAATGTTGATGAAGAAATCACGAGCTTTATCAGCCGTAATGGTAGCAACCGGGTTAGCCTCAATCCAATTTGAAAATTTGTCGATAGCAACAAAAAGATACGTGAAACCTCCTGGAGCTTTCCTAAAAGGGTCCACGATGTCCAAACCCCAAACAGCAAAAGGCCATGAAAGTGAAATAGTTTACAACTCTTGAGCTAGAACATGGATTTGCCGAGAAAAAAACCGACAACCTTCACAAGTCCGAACAACCTTGTCGGCATCCGTAACAACCATGAGCCAAAAAAATCCCTGTCAATAAGCTTTTCCCACCAAGGTGCGTGCCGCAACATGACTGCCACATATTTTCGAGTGAATATCCTGCAATAACTGCCGACCCTCCTCAGGAGTAACACATCTTAACAAAACACTAGAAGGGCTTCGTTTATATAACTCAGAGTCAACTATCACATAACTTTGGCTACGACGTCGAACTCGTTTGACTTCGTCTCGATCTTGAGGTAACTCTTGCCGAGTCAAAAACTTGACGAAAGGCATCCTCCAGTCGGTATCAAGCATAGATACTTGCTTCGTGACATCATCTTCAATAACTCCTTCTTAGTAACAGTCGGCTCATAAAGATGCTCAACAAAAACATCTGTCGGAGCTGCCTCTCGTCTAGATCCAAAATTAGCCAACTGATCAGCAGCTTCATTATTATGTCTCAAAATATAAGATAACTCCAAACCATCGAATTTGTCTTCGAGCTTGCGAACTTCCTGACGATAAGCAGCCATGTTGTCGTTCAAACAAAACCAATCTTTCATCACTTGATTAACCACCAACTAAAAAACTCCTCGCACAATCATACGTCGTATTCCCAACGACACAGCAAGATGTAACCCATGAAGTAAATGAATTTGAAGAACATACCTCAATCTTTCTCCAGTCAGGGAAATCAAAGCCACTCTAGCTCCCGTGCCAGTAACTCTTTTAGACCCATCAAAATACATCGTCCAATATTCCAATTTCTCCATAGGTACATCTCCTTGGCACTCAGTCCACTCAGCAACAAAATCAACCAAAATTTTAGACGTAATAGATGTTCGTGCCTTGAAAGTAATGTCTAACGCCATCAACTCCAACACCCACTTTGCAATATGTCCCGTAGCCTTAGGATTATGAAGAACATCGCCGAGTGAAAAGGACGTAACCACTGTAACCGAGTGACTTTGAAAATAATGAGTCAATTTCCTTACTGTAATTAAAACTCCATATAACAATTTCTGTACTTGAGGATATCGTGTCTTAGATCCAGCCAGCACCTCACTAACAAAGTAAATCGGCCTCTGAATCTTCTGAACTCGACCTTCTTCCTCTCATTCAACAAGCAAAATAGTGCTAACCTCCTGAAAAGTTGCTGACACATAAATTAACAAAAGCTCTTGCGAATGTGGTGAAGCTAGCACAGGCGGTGTTGTAAGAAAATCCTTCAAGTCTTCAACAGCTTTCTGGGCTTCAGAGGTCCAATGGAACTCATCCATCTTCTTGAGTAATTTGAAGAAAGGCATGCCACATTCTCCGAGCTTAGAAACAAATCGGCTCAAAGCCGCCATGCACCCAGTAAGTTTTTGAACATCCTTCTAGGTACCTGGCGGTTTCATATTTCGTATGGTATTGATCTTCTCTGGGTTAGCTTCAATGCCTCGATGAGACACCATGAAACCAAGCAGCTTCCCTGACGGTACTCTGAAGGTACACTTTTCTGGATTTAACTTCATGCTTAAGGCTTGAATATTTCGAAAGGTTTCCTCTAAATCAGCAATCAAATCTTCTCTCTGCTTGGTCTTGATCACGACATCATCAACATAAGCCTCCACGTTCTGCCCAAGTTGTGTTTGCAAACATTTTTGAATCATGCATTGATCTGTAGCCCCTGCATTCTTGAGACCAAACAACATCGTAATATAATAGTAGGCTCCAAACAGGGTTATAAATGAAATCTTCAAGCAATCAGATTCCTTTAAGCTAATCTGATGATATCCCAAATGAGAATCAAGAAAACCCAGAAGCTCACAACCAGCAGTTGAATCGACAACCTAGTCAATGCGAGTAGACCGAAAGGATCTTTAGGACAAGATTTGTTAAGATCAGTGTAGTCGACGCAGATGCGCCATTGCCCTGTCTTTTTTCGAACCAAGACTGGGTTGGCCAAATAGTCGGGATAATAAACTTCCTTGATGAACCCGACCACCAAAAGCTTGTCAAGCTCTTCCTTGATGGCATCCCTCCGGTCCTGCGTAAAGTGGCAAAGTCGTTATTTGATAGGTTTCGCATCCTCCTTCACATTTAATGACTGCTCAATCACCTCTCTAGGGATATCAGGCATATCAGATGGCTTCCATGCAAATATATCTTTATTAGCTTGAAGAAAGGTGATGAGCGCGCTTTCCTATTTACAATCTAACTCGGCGCCTATTACAACAGTCTTTGAGGGATCTGAAGGATCAAGAGGAATCTTCTTGGTCTTGGCGTCGCCATCATCTGAATTTGTCAACTTTTTTGCAGGGATTTTTCCTTCTTCAGATGTAGACACAGTCAATCAGATCTCCAGTCGGCCAAGCAACCTCTCATGAGATTGGGTCATGTCTTAGCTTTTTTTGTCACAGGTAAAAGCTTGCTTGACATCGCTGCGAAGGGAAATTACTCCTCGTGGACCTGACATCTTCATCATCAGATAGGTATAATGTGGTATTGCCATGAACTTGGCAAGAGCTGGTCTTCAAAGATGGCATGATAGGCTGCTTCAAAGTCTACAACTTCAAAGCAAATATTTTCTGTGCGGAAATTCTCTAGAGTGCTAAAGGTGACCAGAAGAGTGATCTGCACGAGTGATGTTGACAACAATCCTAGAATAACTCATGAAAGGGAGCTGAACTTGGTTTCAACTTGGATCTTGGGATTTGCATCTCATCCAGTGTCTTGGCAAAAAGGATGTTGAGAGCGTTGCCACCATCGATGAGAACACGTTTTAACTTGACATTGTGAACGACTGGGTCTAGTACCAGGGGATACTGCCCTGGGTGGACCACTCGGTCAAGGTGATCTGAGCGATCAAACATGATAGCAACCTCAGACCATCGTAGATACTGTGGTACTTCGGGTTGGATTGCATTAATTTCGCTGTCAATCAGCTTCTGCTTCCGTTTGGACGCATAGGCGAAGGGTCCACCAAAGATATGATTTAACTCAGTCTTGGGATCTTGAAAAGGTTTTGACCCTCCATCGCTGTCGTCCTTTTTGTGCCCTGAAGTTCCTGCGCCATCAGACGGTTTCTGAAGTTGAGCCGCATACTGCTCGGTGAATTGCTTGTAAATAAAACAGTCCTTGGCTGCATGTTTATGATTTGGATGGTGCGTGCATTGGGCGTTCATAATCTTGTCGTAAGTGCTGACGCGTGGATGTTGCTGATAGTAATTGGAAGTTGCGGCCACCAGATCCTCGGGTTTACGCTTGCGATCTATTTGGCCACTGTTAACGTTGTCCTTCTTGGGTCGCCAGCTGCTTCCTGACTTCTTCTCTTGACGTAATGCCTTTACTGCGTCGTTCGACTTAGCATAAGAATTGATCGTCTCGAACAACTTCTTGACCGTCCTTGGAGGTTTGCGCCCAAATTTGCCAATGAGTAGCTCGTTGTGAATTCCCTTCTAGAAAGCTGCTATCATAACGTCGTCGGTTATGTTTGGAATCTTGTTACGCTTCTTCGGAAAACGCCGGATGTAATCTTTTAAGGATTCGTCGGGTTTCTGAATTACGTTGTATAGATCGAAGTGTGTTTCAGGCCTTTCAAAAGTACCTTGAAAATTGGAGATGAAGTGATCACGAAGTTTGCTCCAAGAGTCGATTGAGCCCCTCGGTAAGCTGGCAAGCCAACTTCTGGCTGAGTCGGCGTGTGCCACAGGTAAATAATTATCCATGGCCTTGTTATCTCCACCTTCTGCGTGAATTACGAGGGTGTAGACGGTCAGTCACAACTAAGGGTTGGTCTTGCTGTCATGCTTTTCAATCCCGGTGGGCTTGAAACCACTCGGCCAATTCACTCAACGCAGGTCCCGAGTAAAAGCGGGTACTCCTTTGTCGCCGTTGTCAAGTGAGTGTCTTCGTTCTTCTCGATGGGCATTGTTACGCTTCCGATAATGTCGGTCAAGCACATCCCTCAGGTCACTGGGTGCAGGCATTCGGGAACTGCCCTAGTAGCTGGAGTTGTCATGGCAAATTCGATCGTGAACTGGTGGTCGGTTACGGTGTCTCTCATCAGAATCGGCCGACTGGTCTTGACGTCTCATGTCTTCTTGATGGCGATGCTCATTTGATTTGACATGGGTCTTGCTGCACTTTGGCTTTCGGTAATCTTTGGATCGTAGCGGTGATAGGCGACTTCCAGACTGGTTCCTACGCCCTGTGAGGCAGTAGCTACAACCATGGTCTTCACTTTGTTCAAGATTGGAGTTACATTGGGCGGAGCCGCGTCGATGATGGTGTCAATGAGAGTAAGTGTCGCGATCGCGTTTTGTTGTGGCTTGAGGAAAACATTAGTATTGTCGACTCAGGTTTGAAGTATAGCATCACGGGCTATACACCCGGCTATAGCCAGATCTCGTTTCCTTCTATCATCTTCCTCCTTGAGTTTCCATTCCTCCTCCTTGCGCCTGCGTTCCTCCTCAAACCTTGCTCATTCTTCCCCCCCCAACCCTCCGGGCGATAGCTAAGTCGGTCTCTCCAACATCTGCCATGAACACATCGAAGAAACGCGGAGTGTAGTCGTCATCGAACTTGGAGCTGTCGTTGTACTCGGTGATGATGTCGTCATAATCTTCAGAAGAGCTAACGTAGTTGGCGATCTCCGTAGATGAACAAGATCCAAGGGGTTGAAGCATCACGCCGATCTCCTTGGAATCCGGCATGGTCATGTTTGAAGTTGATGCTTGTGTCTTGTTGAGGAAGTCGTATGTTGGAGTCGGTGTAAAAGGTTCCCCCGAGTGGCTTGAAGTCAATCCAGAGGAAATAAGATCAGAGTAGGTCTCGGTGGCGTTTGGTAACCCAAACGGCGCCAAGTGGTTGTCTCTTCCCGACTGGTTTGAATCCAAGTCGAGAAGAGAGATCTTGCCGAAGCTGTTGGTGATGAAGTCGAGGCTGCCAAAGTGATACGCTTGCCCTAGAGGAAAGGCAAAGTCGTCGATACCTGAAATAGATCCCATCGCACTTGTCGGTGAAAAACTTGACGCAACCCCTACCTGGCGCGCCAACTGTCGAAACTTGATTTCGGCAATAAGAAAAGGAGGTAGTGTACAAGACCTAAATGGATGTGTTATGAGACAAAGGTTTAGACAAGTTCAGGCCTTCTAAAAAGAAGTAATACCTTACTCCTGTTTTGGGGATTGTATCCACCGAGTTTTGTGTTGATCTAACGATCGTATTGTGTATGTTGAAAAATTATGCCCCTCAGGGGGCGTCCTGTTCTCCTTATATAGCTTTAGAGGACAGGATTACAAGATGGAGACTTAACCAGATACGGTATAAGTCTCCTAAACCGTATCCATAATAATACCAGTTTAGGACTATAAGCCGTTTCTTAACACACAAGGAAATGTAGTACTTAAATTCTAAACTATTACATAATCATTGTATACAACCTATCCCCTATAACCAGTCGGATAGGCCAGCCGTATGGGTATATGATACCCATAATCTTCACATGGACCTTTTACCCCTATGTGCTCACTGGTAATTTCATTGACAATTTGCCGGCTGATGAAGATTTTCCATCCATTTGGGAGATCCTACAAAATCAACAAGATCAGATACATGACCTACAAGTTGATATTCAGCACAATAATGCAAACCAAGAGGGGCAGGCTGACAATGCTTTTATGGGTCAAAATAATCAGCAAGTGCAGGATGATATGCAGGACAGCATGTCCATTGACGATTTTACCTCGAGTTAACAATGTCTCCAACTTTAGATGATTCACAAAATGGTGCACAGATTATTCCTTTTGGGCTGCCACAACCTGGACTACCTTTCTTAGCTCTTCCAGATGTTTTCTGTGCTGCTGTCGCCTGGGGGGTCTTCAGACCCTTGCTCCTAGCTCTTCAACCACCTCTGTGCAGAAGCATAACAATTTCACCACAGTGGGCTGTAGTTTCAACTTTCTGGAAGATTAATTTACCACTGAGCTGCATCCCCCAAATTCAACTCCCAATCAGTCCAAGCCCTTCTAAAAGACAGAAAACCACAGTTTTTGGGAGCAGTGTGGTTAGGACTCTTTTTGAGCCTATCCATGATCAATCTTGGGGGAGGGGGGGGGCATGTTCCATTGGAGGGAAGAAACAAGGAAAGAAAAGTTAGAACAAAAGTGCCAATTTCAAGTGAGAATCTGAGAAGAAGCCCAAGATGCTGGGCAGGGCCTGAAACAAGACCTGGGCTTCGACACCCCAAAGAAGAAATCTCATGTAAAGCCCAAAGCTTCAATTCCCTAGCCCATCAAAGATTGAATTTTTATCATTTTTAATTTTATTTATTTAAAGATTTGCAAAAATAATTTTTCGTTTCGAAATATTGCAGAAATAATCTCCTCTCGCCCCCTGGGAGGGCGAGATTTAAAAATCGCCCTCCCATAGGGCAATTTTTATGACGTGGCAGACGGCCGTTGGGCGCCGTCTGCCGCGTCCTGGCTTTTTTGCAGTTAAGTCCCTTGCCGCCCGCGGCAAGGGCGTTTTTTCACTGTAGCACAGGGGGCCGCCTGCAAAAGGGCGGCCGCCCTGGCAATTTTGCAGGTGGCCCCCTTGCCGCCCTTACAGAGGGCGATTTTTGCCTGCGCAGGGGGCCGCCTTCAAAAAGAAAGATTTTTGATTTTTTCATAAAAGTTAAACTATTTTCATTTTGATTTTTTATAAAGTTAAACTATTTTCACTTTATTTAAGTAAGGTTATACAAATATAACAACATTTGTAACATTAAAAACTAACAAAATATATGTAACGTTAAATATAATAAAACTAAGTTGATAATATAAGTGTTGCCATTTTTTTTATAAACTTGATTAAACTTTTAAAAAGATTGATTTGAAAAAATTGAAACGACTTGTAATATGAAACATGTAACAGATAAATTGTAGTATTTTTTTGTAAAAAACAAATTTCCTTGTAATTTGCTACTGAAACACATCAAAGCTGATCAGTTTTGTGTTCTCGATGAGAATATGGAAAAAGTGCAACTAGAACTATAGAGGGGTGCGGCAAATTTGCAGGTAGCCCCCTCGCCGCCCTTGCAGAGGGCGATTTTTGGCGTAATCTCGCCCTCTGCAAGGGCAATTTTTGGTTGGCATCCCATAAAGCCCCAATGGCCCGAGGAGGTGCTCATTTCAACCGGTCACAATTGAAGGAAAAAAAAAGAGAAAGCTAAGGAAGAGGGAGAAGAGCCGCGAAGCGTTGTTATTGTGCTTATTCGATCGCAGGTTAGTACAATATCCCGACGTATGGTTATATTTTGTGTCGCATACTAGTGTAATTACCATGTATTTGAAATTTGTGAGTAGATCTGTAGCACTTAGATGTGGACCCTAAATTTTTTCCGAGTAGATCTGTAGCACTGTGAGTAGATATGTTGAAATTTGTGAGTAGATCTGTAGCATTTAGAAGTGTGAATAATTTTAGGCTAGATTTGTTGTGCACACGTTTGGTTTGTAGTAGTACTATATTTGACCGTATGAAGGGCGTTTACAATATTTGATAGTTGTTTTTTAAACTGTAGGATGCCAAGGCGTGGAAAAGCTACCAACTCAAGGTAACGTAAATCGTTTCTGTGATATTTTGTGTTATTCGTTGTGCGTGAAATGAGGAATCCTAGATTAACGGGTTAGGGTGTTTCATTTATTGTTGACTTGTAGTTATCGCCCGAAGACTGGAAATGCCTTCGACCCATTGCCTTTGCCTAGCGGTGTTCCAGTGCCCATGTGCTGGTGCGGTGATCCTTGCAAGGTAGCCAAGTCCGATGAAGAGGAGACATACATGCAGAGATACTGGATGTGTGCCAATTTTGAGTTTGAGCCAACACCTGAGATACGCCGCATTAACTTAATGGTGAGGAACTGATGTTTTCTAATAATTATTTGGTGTATTAAGTAGTGTTGAACAACTTATTTGATTAGTAAACATTGCATTTGTGGCAGACCCCTCCACCGCTATGTGATTTTGAGCAGTGGATCGACACCGAGATCAAGCCACAAAACAAGGAGCGGTTGGAGTACATGCGGCAATGGGATGCAGAGCGCAAGGAGAAGATAGAGCAGAGACGCAAGGAGGAGGCCGCAGAAAAAGAGCACAAGGCTGAGGCGGAAAGGAGGCGTGTTGCTGCGTACAGGGAGGAGCGGGAGCGGAAGCTTGAGCGTGCGCGGCGAGCGAAGGCAGCAATGGAGGAGAATCCCGATGCGCAGAGGAAGGGAAAGTGGCCTCGTTGCACTCAGTAGTATGCACGAGTTGGTAGTTGTATGGTGTATCGATGAATAATGTTGCGTAACCTCGCAACGTGTAGCGAACTAACGAACTTGAAATGTTATTTCGCGTGTCTTCCATTTTCCCTTCCCTTCTCGCCGTTGTACTCCGTTTGTGTTTCGCATTCACTTACTTTGATAGCGACCAATCGTAGCCCTCTGTTACGCGCCGAAAGTTTTTCGTCGTTTCGTTGAGTAGATGTAGCGAATGACATGAAATGTTTTCGTGACATATGAGTGCGGCGATCGAATAGAGTTATATACAAAGAGGTAACACAAAGTTACTAACTGTAAATATTACAAACATGTAGCACTAGTAGCCTACTGGCGAGGCCTCTTACCCCTACCCCTCCTAATGTGCCCCTGAGAGTACGTCAGCCTCTCAGCGGGCACGGCACGACTAGCGCGGACATCTGGTGCGGGCGTGTGCTGCGGCTGCTCCTGGCTCTGTGGTGGTGGTGCTCCACCAAGCTGAGAGGCGCCGAGAACGTCCTGCTCTGGGTCCTCCAGGTCGTCGAAGTCGTCGCCCTCACCAGACCCGCCCGCACCGGACCCGCCCGCCTGCGACGAAGACTCGCCCGAACGGAAAATCCCCGCCGGGTAGTATCCTCCTGCAGATGTCAAAAGTTAAGCAACATTCCGCCCGAATAGTACGTTTGTAGCACTCATCGGAAGACGCTTGCTCACCTGGCGGCTGACTGAAGGGAGGAGGGACGGACGAACCGCTCGCTCGAACAAAGGCCGACGTGCTGGGCGGAGTCGCGAACGGCCGAGGGATCGACGATCCACTCGCTCCAGCAGAGTGTCCTGTCGGCAGCGTCGGACCTAGTTGACATTCAGTTTGTAATAACATGGCGAAGGTTTTGCATAGTGAGAAGGTACGGAACTAACCTGTGGACGCACCAGCACCGTGCGATGTCGATCCTGGTGTCGGGCCGCGTGGACGTGGAACAGCAGCTGCCGGTGGAGGTACCGCGTCCACGGCTGAACGACAAGAGAGGACGCGCAAGATCGAACGCATCTTCGTCTGCATCCGCTCGAACGTCACCCTCTGCTCAACGTCGTTCAGGTGCAGTCCAGCGTCCAACCTCAGCATCACCGCGTTGATGTCGGCGTTCATGGCGCGTGCAGCGTCGACCTGCGGGAATCATTATTAATTAGGTTTGTCAGTCTCATATGTACCAACCGCGTAGTACGAAAACAAGAAGTCCGAGAAACATGGACGTACCCCCAGGAAGTACTCCTGGTCACGGTGCACGGGGTAGGTGTCCCTGACGCCTGCCTGGTGTAGCTGTGGAGCTGCCGCGGTGAAGGTGACGCGGGCACGTGTGCGCGGCAAGTACCACCGAAGGTAGGCAGTGTAGTTCTCCTCCGAGTGTGGGTGGACCTCGGCAATCACCTCCTCGGTGGCTACCAACCAGTCCTCGACGTACGGCAAGATCCGAGGTGCCCACAGTGTCCCTGCGTGCTGTCCCCGTCGAGTCAACCTGCAAAGAACATAATGGTCATCGAACGTTCCGCGCGTAGTCGACATAACAATAGTAAAGGTGAAAGAGAAATACTCACTGGTGGTCCTGGGGCGCGACGGGTATCGGTACGTTCACTGGAAAGCCCTGCCTCAGTCCGAACTGCCTCATAACACGGTAAGGGCAGTGAGGCTCGACGAAGATGTCGAAAACCAACGGCACCACCGTCAACCAGTACGCCGCGTCACGCGTGCACAAGGCAGACAGACCTAGAGGTGCTCTCTCCGCGACCACGTGGTGCGTGTAGGGCTCCCAGACGACGTCCGAAGGCTGCAGACGGTCGAACTCGAAGACAAACTCCGGGTAGCTCCGTCTGACCTGGACGTGGGCGTAACGGCGCTGCGACACAAGGAGAACCAACTCGTCAGAACATCAGTCGCACATAATCTGAAATTTGAAATGAAAACAATTTGTACTTACGTTGCGGCGGCACCAGTACGTGCCCATCGTCGGCCCGTCGGCTGGGTGGTCGGCTGCCGGTCCTGAAGCGTACGCAGCGGTGTCGACGATCGGTCGGC
Source organism: Oryza officinalis (assembly GCA_008326285.1). Classification (NCBI taxonomy): domain Eukaryota; kingdom Viridiplantae; phylum Streptophyta; class Magnoliopsida; order Poales; family Poaceae; genus Oryza; species Oryza officinalis. Next base: position 9,993,470 of record BDMV01000010.1, read on the forward strand.
CGATCGCGAACCGCTCAGCTGCCCAGAGCTGAATAAGCAGAGGGCAGCCCGCGAAAATCGCTCCAGGATCCGTCTTGCAGCAGGCCTCGCACAGCGCACGGTACGTGGCTGCGAGGACTGCCGAACCCCAGCTCCACTGCGGCACGGCCCCTAGCTCCGCATCCGCGATCGCCCGGGCGTAGTGGATCAGGCCCCTGTCTACTGCGTGCCCGGTGGTGCTGGTGAACATCACCCAGCCGAACATCCACAGTAGGTACGCCTCTAAGGACCGTCTGAGCGAGTACTCGTCGGCGTCGGGGTGGAGCTGGTCGGTCTACAACAAAAAGCAAACGATGTTAAAACTCGTAAGATTTCTAGGAAAGTAACAAAGTGTAATTTTTAGCATTTTTAATTTTTATTTTTTAAAAGATCTACAACTTTATAGTTAACAACTTTTTCATTTAAGATCGTTTACATATCCAAATATTCGTTACAAAATCTAAAACCTATTTAAAAGAATCTCATATCTACATTTTAAACGATATCGGATGGAGATAAACTTTATATGAAAGTTATAGATCTCACGAAGATCTACAGCTTTGTTATTAACAACTTTTTTATTTAAGATCATTTAAAGTGTCGAATAAGCATTATTAGTTTTGCAAATTTTTGAAACCTAAAATTATTTTTGCAAATCTTTAAAAAATAAAAATTAAAAATGCTAAAAAGTGTAAAAGTTAACTTACTGTGAACTGCAGCAGCCAAGCCTTCGTAGGCCCGGCGGTGGTGTACATGTTCGGGGGAGCAACTCCAGGGAGCCCAGGTAGCCTCATCACGGGAGCGAATCGCTCCATGATATCCTCCCTCCAGCCACCCGCACCGTCCACTGGGCCGACAGCCTCCCCGGCCAGTGGAAGCCCAAGCAGGTACGCGACGTCCTGAAGCGTAGGTGCCATCTCCCCACAGGGGAGATGGAACGTGTGCGTCTCCGGCCGCCACCGATCTACCAAAGCAGCCAGCAGCGACCGGTCCGCATCCCAGCGCTTGGCCGGGTCGTTCTCGTCCGCCCGCGCCTCAACAAGCCTGCATATCGCTATCAGGCCTGCCTCACGCAACCTGCGTACCGTGGAGTTCAACATTAGTACCACATATTTCCAAATAGCCAAAAAATGCCATCAAGTAATTAAGCTCTATCATACCACGGAACGTGTCGCGGATCGGCCCGCAACAACTCGCGCGACGGGCGTGGACGAAAGGTGGTAAGCTGCGCACCCTGCACCGCCGACAAGTACGAACGGTGGCTCCTGTCCAGTGCCCTACTGAGGAGAGCTGGTGTCTCGTCCGCCATACCTGCATACATAAGAGTGATTACAAATAAGCAATTGATAAAGAAAAAAACATTACACAAATTGTTCATTACAATGGTAATTCGTAACGCTAAAGGTACACTACACAAATGATAGCAACATTACAATAGTTCATGTCTCAGAAGGATAAATATTACACACATGACAAATGACAACAGCATTACAATAGTTCATGTCTCACAAGGATAAATATTACACACATGACAAATGACAACAGCATTATAAATACTACATCAATTGGATCACCGCTAGACTAAAAGGCTGACAGGAATAATCAAGTCATTGCATCGCCAGCGGATGACGTAGTCGCCGCACGAGAACGCCTAGGACGTGGTCGCCTCATTGTTGTTCCTTCTCCCGATGGACGGCGGCCATCGGTTGCCTGTCCAGATAGATCAGAACCTGGGACGGTTGGAGATTGCGAATTCTTCGGGCATTTCTTGTAAGTATGCCCGCGCTCATCGCATTTGCTGCACCGTAGAGTCCTCCCCCCTGCCTCCGACTCGTCCATGTCGTTTCTGATGCGTCTCGATTGACGCCGGCCCTTTTTCAGCCTTAACTTCGACGGATCTGGAATGTAGAACACCTGTGGCCTCAGAGTTGTATAAGATCCAGATATCCCGAACCCATATATCTCCTCCTTCCATGTATGAAATATTGCTTCTTTCCTGTAGTAGGGTGACACATAGATATCGGGAAGTATGCCACAATCCCCAGCTGCTGCAAGTACGTGTGAGCAAGGCAGATGTCTAAGCTTGGGCTTCATGCAGCTACAACTGCAACCGCCCTCCGCATGAAGCACACATTCCTGCACAGCTTGAACGCGGTTGATGCCGCGCCTTCGCCTGTCCACACACATTATCTCGTACCTATGAACTTGGGTACCTTGGGGAATAACTCTGTGCTTCATAGCCTTTGCTATTTTATCTTGCATATACTTTGTCACCACACTCCCAAATACAATGTTGTTATCTTGCATCGAAGGGGCAATTTTCTTGTATCTGTCCCTGAAGTATGCCTGAGTGCCATGAAGGATAAATTCCACAATACCGACCAGTGGGAGTCCTCGCACTCCTCGCATCACCCAGTTGTACACCTCGGCCAGGTTGGTTGTCATTATACCATACCGAGACCCGTCAGTGTCATACAACAGAGACCACTTTTCTTTCGGTTCATTCTCTATCCACTGCGAGAAATTATGTATTGATGATGCCGACCTTCTTCTCATTGTTGGCGGGTCATCATGTAGTGGACCAAGAGGTACTGGAGGATCGTCATCCTGTGGCCGACGAGATTGCTCGTCGGTTTGCTTTGTTGTCAGCTCATCCAACCTCCTCCACAACTCATTGAATTTTTTCTCCTGATTTTGACCACATAGCCTCTTAAATAGATCCATCAGGTGCTTGTTCTTGAATTGCTTGTAGAAATTGGCTCCCATATGACGCATGCACCACCTACTCCGAACATCATGCCACCTAGCTGGAAGTCCCCTCTCCGGCCAACCATTCTGCAGGTAGTCAATTGCCTTCAACATGCCCGCATGACGATCATGAATGAGGCAAACATTGGGCCTCATACGCACGACTTGGCAGCGAACTCTCTCCAAGAACCAATACCAGCTTTCGGTGTTCTCACTCTCGACAAATGCAAACGCCATAGGTAACACCTGGTTGTTCCCATCGGCTCCAATCGCCGTCAGTATCTGACCTCTGTATTTGCCTGTCAAGAAGGTTCCATCTATGCACAACACAGGGCGACAGTGCACAAATGCGTTGATGCAAGCACCCAGCGAGAAAAAGGCTCTTTGCAGCACGCTCTTGCTCGGGTCATTAGACAACGGAAAGGTCTGAATGTCATAATAGGTATTGGGGTTTCTCTGAGCAATGGTGCCTAACAGACGAGGCAAGTTATCATAGGATGCTTCAAATGTGCCATACCTCATCTCCAAAATCTTTTGTTTCGCCCTCCAAGCCTTGTAGTAGCTTATAGTATACTTGAATTTGTTTTCAATGTGCCTAATAATGGAGCCCGGTTCAAAGTCCGTGTTACAAACCACATCGCTGTACATCTCACCGGCAACAAAAGCTGAGGTGATGTTGCGGTGATACTTATCAACCCCTGGCAACCAACATGTGTGCTCACCAACAATGCTCACTTTCCAATAGTCATTCCATTTTCCCTTATATGCATGAACGCGCCACGGACAATCATCCTTCGTGCACTTCACGTCATACACACAGTTGGTAGACTTCACCACCCTAAACTCTCTATGCAAGGAGACCGCCCAATGTTTCACCGCCTCTTTCATGTCTTCCTTATGCGCATACCTGGCACCTTGGATTACCTCGTTATCCTTGTATTCAAAGGGTGCTTGCTGCCCCTCTGAGATAACAAGTTGAGAGAAATCGGCTTTTGTCCAATCAACGGGCAGTACATCTTCCTCCTCGTCCGATGATTCATCGCCCACCGCCAGCTCATTTTCAGAATCTTCCCTCTCCATTTCCTCAACAATTGCTTCGATTCTCTCCCCCTCATCCGCCACGCCTATTGCCTCCTCCAACCTTGCTTCGTTACCCCCAGTTCGCATCGATGGTCCAACATTCTCCACAGCATTGCTAGGACCTTCACCATCCTCTGTTTGCACTGTAACACTGCTATCGATTTCATGCAATGCCACAAAAATAACAAGGGGCCAGGACCTTTCAAATGCCATCTCTACATAACGTCTCCAGGACTCGGTGTTATCTACAGGCATTAGTTCCCAATAATATCCTTCCGTTGCACGACTGACTACAACGGATAGAGACATTGTGTTCACTCTTGTATCCACTTTAAATCCACGTAGTAACCAACTATAGACCGACTCAAATGTTTTATCGGTTGGCCTATCGATGCCCTTTGATTTCATACTAAATTCTGACAGATCAACACCATCTCGACCATATCTAACATTGCCTTTACCGTGAACTATCTGAAATATGACCTTGCTTGCCATTGTGCCTGATAAACAGGTTCAAACTTAATTTACTTCATACTACGAATATGTTGCCTACATCAATCTGTGCCTAAGTTAAATTCTATATTAAACAAAATTCTACGCAAAGAAATGTATACATACATAAGGACATATCCTACATATGTTCATTTAAATCGGTTTGTCCTAGGTCAAATTGACTAAAATAAATCATGCCCTAATTTTTAAATCCATATTATAGTGCTACACAACTATTTAAATAACATAGACATAAATCAGAATGTATTATACGTAGGTTCATCTAAATCGGTTCGTCCTAGGTCAAACTCCTTAAATTAAATCGTGCCCTAATTTATAAATCAATATCTTACTAAACAACTATTCAAATATTAAAAAAAAATTTTCTTTTCTTATATATTCTACACAAAATAAATAACACAAACATATAGCGGGATATTGTATTTACCTGCGATCGAGTGTGCACACCGACAGGGCTTCGCCGCTCTCCTTCTTCTTCCTCACCCCTCGCTCTACTATTTTTCTCGAGTTTCGACGGCTGCGAATGACGGCCGCGGAGTTGGAAATGGGGGTTTTATAGGGGAGGGCCAAAAATCGCCCTCTGTAAGGGCGGCAAGGGGGCCGCTTGCAAAATTGCCAGGGCGGCCGCCCTTTTGCAGGCGGCCCCCTGTGCTACAGTGAAAAAACGCCCTTGCCGAGGGCGGCAAGGGACTTAACTGCAAAAATGCCAGGACGCGGCAGACGGCGCCCAACGGCCGTCTGCCACGTCATAAAAATCGCCCTATGAGAGGGCGAGTTTTAAATCTCGCCCTCCCAGGGGGCGAGAGGAGATTATTTCTGCAATATTTTGAAATGAAAAATTATTTTTGCAAATCTTTAAATAAATAAAATTAAAAATGCAAAAAATTCTCAAAGATTTCAAAATGGAAGACAGAACCAAGCTCCCACCAGCCATTCCAGTTACTCAGCTTCAGAAATTGGCAGTTGAAAAATGTGGCCTGCTTCTCCAAGCCAAGAAATGATCACCTCTTATAATGTCTTTCAGGCTATGTTTGGCCTGTATGCCTGTCCTCTGCTAAGGCTGCTATCGTATCTTATATAAGTATTTTTGGTGTGACTATTAGCAAAACTCTGTAATGCCTATTTCTTATTTTCTTTTGCTTCTGTGGAACCTGGACTCTATCTTGGCTTACTACCTGAACCCTACTTGGTACTGTTCATCCTTTGCGTTCTGCTGGTTCAGTTATATGCTTCACTTGGTGTGTTTGTAACACTCCACCCTGCTGCCATTCTATATTGTGCCTCAATGAATACAACACATCAATTTAAACTCTGCAATATACTATGTTGGAATATAAGGGGAATCAACTCTGCTGATAAATGGGTGGCAATTTCTCAGAAAGTGGAAGAAAGTAACCGTGGAATAATCTGTCTTCAGGAAACTAAACGTGAACACTTTGATCACTCTTACATAAGGAAGTTTTGCCCTAAAAGATTTGATAAATTCATTTTCCATCCATCTGCTGGGGCCTCTGCTGGTCTAATTGTAATCTGGAATAGCCCTATCCTCATGGGTACGATGATCAGCTGTCAACCGTTTGAAATTACTGTAAATTTCTGCTCCACTGCCTAACTGCATGAAAATTGGACTCTAACAAACGTATATGGCCCATGTACTGGTGAATTGAGGGATGTTTTCATCAACTGGTTTAATGACATAGACATTGCACACCAAAACTGGATATTTATGGGTGATTTCAACTTTATAAGGTCAATCCAAAATAGAAATATTCCAGGTGGAGACATGAATGATAAGATCTTTAATGAGGCTATTAGCAACATTGGTCTTCAAGAATTACCCCTTAAAGGAAGAGCATTCACATGGAGTAACATGCAACAAACACCCCTTCTCCAACAACCTGATTGGTTTTTCACATCTACGTCTTGGACAGCTACCTTCCCTCACACTGAAGTTACTGCTCTTAGCAAATCTATCATCAGAATTGAAACCTCAATGCCTAAATCATCTTTATTCAGATTTGAAAATTTTTGGGTTGATCTTCCAGGGTTTATGAATGTAGTGCAGCAATTCTGGAACCTTCCTGTAAGAACAAACAATCAGGCAGTTATCCTAAATAACTCAAACACTGGAGTAAAAGAATCTCTAACCTCAACACCTTAATCACCAACTCAAATGAGGTTCTTTTAATGCTAGATGAATTGGAGGAACAAAGGCCACTTTCTATACAGGAATGGAACTTCAGAACCATCCTCAAAGATCATATCATTAAACTGTTACACTGCAAAAGTGAATTCTGGAGGAAAAGATACACCACAAGGTGGGTTAAATTTGGAGATGACAACACAAAATTTTTTCATTCAGCTGCCACCCAAAGACATGGTGTTAATAAAATTTCACATCTCCTTCTTGATGATGGTAGAATCATTACATCACACTCTGAAAAAGCCCAAGCTCTTCTAGATACTTTCTCAAAAAGAATGGGTGAATCTCAAGGCACTGATATGCTAATTGATCTGCAAAACTTGATTACACCTCTGCCTAGATTAGACAGCCTCTCTTCCATTCCATCACAAGAGGAAATGAACAAAATCATCCAAGCAATGCCCACTGATCGTGCTCCTGGGCCAGATGGATACAATGGCATGTTTATGAAAAAATGCTGGCATATAATTTCATCTGATTACTACAAGCTTGCTGAAAAATTCTTTCATGGACAGATCTCTTTACAGAATTTGAACAGATCTTTCATCACCTTGATTCCAAAGAAACCAAATCCTGAAACCACAAATGATTTTCGACCGATTTCTCTTCAAAATTCCTCACTCAAATTCATCTCCAAGATTATGGCAGATAGACTTCAGTCAAAGATACTTGAATTAGTTCATGAAAATCAATATGGCTTCATCAAATCCAGGACTATTCAGGACTGCTTGGCATGGGCTTTTGAATTCATTCATCAGTGTCAGAATAGTAAGAGACCCATTGTTATAATCAAAATTGATTTTGAATTCAGTTGAACACAATTCTATACTGGCAATGTTGAGAGCAAAAAGCTTTGATGAAACTTGGAATTACTGGACACATGACATTCTGACCACTTCCTCTTCTTCAATCTTACTGAATGGAGTCCCTGGTAGTTCTTTAAACAGGGAGACCCCATCTCACCTCTTCTGTTTGTGTTAGCTGCAGACCTTCTTCAATCAATGATAAACAAGGCACATATGAATGGGGTCCTCACTATGCTCTTACCACAACCTGATGGTAAATTCCCAATTATTCAATATGCAGATGATACTCTTATCATCATGAGAGCAAGCCAAAGAGAAATCTTCTGCCTGAAAGGTATTTTCCAATCTTATGCACAATCAACTGGATTGAAAATAAATTATCATAAATCTTGCATGATACACATTAATGTGCCTGAAGAAGAAAAAGACTTACCTGCAAGAACTTTTGGATGCAACATTGAATCTTTGCCCTTCATTTACCTGGGTCTCCCAGTTGGAACAACCAAGCCCAGAATTGTTGATTTTGCCCCACTTATTGATAAAGTAGAGAGAAGACTACCTGCAGTGACAATGTTTCTAAACCATGGGCAGAGGCTAAACTTGGTTAATTCTGTTCTCTCCTCCCGACCAACATATTATATGTGCTCACTCAAGCTGCCCAAAAAGGTTATTGAACATATTGATCGAGCCAGGAGACATTGCCTTTGGAGGAAATCTACTGATCTAAATGTGAGAACTCAATCCTTAGCAGCATGGGACTTAGTATGCAAGCCAAAAAACAAAGGTGGTTTGGTTATCATCAGCCTGGAACTTCAAAATATTGCTCTTCTAATGAAACATTTGGACAAATTTTATAATAAGAGAGATTTTCCCTGGGTTAAACTGATTTGGGGCAAATATTATGAAAATAGTGAATCACCTCCCCATGCAGTAAGAGAAATAGGATCCTTTGATGGAAAGACATTTTGAGGATAAACACACTTTACAGAGTTATTTCCTGCATCACTCCCAACAAAGGTGATAGTTTTCTATTTTGGAAAGATCAATGGAGTAGTGACATCTTACAGGATTCATTATCCTCTCTCTTTTCATTTGCAAACAATGAAGACATCTCCCTACAGGCTTTCCAAAATCAGGAGTTACATCAAAACTTTATATTACCACTATCTCACACGCTATGCAGCAATTGAACACACTGTTGGCCAGACTTGATTCTGTGAATAACACCCAGGAAACTGATATATGGCACTATATATGGAGATCTCAGCTCTTTCAATCCAAGAAAATGTACTCCCTTTTCTTCACTCATTTGCAACCATCACCAGCCATCACAATGATCTGGAAAAGTAAGTGCACAATGAAAATAAAAGTTTTCCTTTGGCTACTTCTGATGAATAAGTTAAACACAAGAGAAATGCTACAAAGAAGACAAGTAAACCTCCAAAGTGGACCAAACTGTATCATGAGTACTCATATGATTATAGAAGATGCATCACACCTCTTTTTCACATGCTCATTTGCTCAACAATGCTGGCAATTTTTGGGAATCCATTGGAACTTCAATCTTGAATTCATGAACATGATCAATATAGCTCGTCGGGACTTCACACATCCATTCTTTGTTGAAGTTATAGGAATTGCTTGCTGGAATATCTGGACAAGAAGAAATGACCTCCTCTTTAACAACATTCCAGTATCTTTCCTCTCCTGGAAAAATGGCTTCAAGGGGATTTTGCTCTTCATATGCATAGAGCAAAGATTTCAGACAAACCTCCCTAGCAATCATGGATTAGTTCACTCTTGTAACCTCTCTTTTTCTTTTATTTTTTGCTGCCCCTCCCCCCCGCGTAATTATTCTGGTGCTTGTCACCCACCCCTACAAATTATATTATTTATATATGTAGCACAATAGGAGCCTCTCCTACTGTTTTACATAAAAAAAAAAGGTGAGACTCGAAGATGAGTTTTGGTTTACCTCGTAACCATTTGCATGGAGGTTTAACCGAGTGAAGCAAATTGGGTTGTAATCAAAGGTGTCAGTTGCGAGCCGTTAGCAGAGTTACATTGATCTCAAGTGAAGAAGTTGAATTCTCAGGTACACCTGAGCTGTCGTGTCCAAGGTTTAGCCTAGAGAAGCAGCCTCAGGAACAGTCGCAATCCAGACAAAGGCCATGTCAAGCAGGTTTGTTGGAAATAATTGTTGTTCTAGTCAAGAGTAGTTCAAGCAAATTCAGAATCTGTGGGTTACGAAAGTCAGTGCAAAAGCTCCATCAAACCCTAGTCAGCAAAGTGAATTGTCAGGTTATCAAATTTGTCGGTAACAGTTTAGTCCAAGGGAAGTAAGTTCTATGAGCACTTTTAGTCCAGATCAGGGTCAGATCAAGCAGAACCAGCCAGTTCAGAGTTGAATCCAGCCACTTCAGTCATGCAGGTTTGGTTAATCAACCGGTCGGTGTGAGTCAGAAAGAGACCGTAGAAGTCAGCAGGCCAGTTGAGAACCGCCCGCACCTAGCATTCTTTGTAGTCATTCCCGAATCTCGGGACGAGATTTTTCATGCCCCAATTTTTTGTTCGGAATAAAAATCATTAAATAATGCATTTCGAGAAATTATATTAAAATTTAAAAGCAATTTAATCAAGTGAATCAATGAGGGAATTAAAAACCTCCTTTTGAAAATCATGGCTGGAAATATTTTTTTATATTCTATGTGCCCTAAAGTACTCTCTGAAATTTCCCGTGAATTTTCAGAGTTCAAGAAGTAATTTTAATATCACAAAGTTCATTTAATGAATTAAATAAAAAGAAAAACAAATTAAGCCTCCCCTCCTTCACTTTGGGCCGCTTCCGGCCCAAAGTCTCCTTCTCCTCCCCTGGCCCCTGTCTCTCCCTCTCTCTCCCTGGGCCGGCCTTCCTCCCTCTCTCTCCCGTGCGGCCCGGCCCGCTTGCCGTCTCTCTTCCGTGAAGTCCACTTCACCTTCCTCTCCTTTCCCTTGTCGCCGAACCGTGGACCCAATCTGTCAGCTCCTCCTCCTACCTCCAGCCGGCCGGCAACCGCCATGGCCGATGCCCAAGTCGCCGCCAGTCCACGCCCCTCCTCCCCGCGCCCCTCGTTCAAATCCGTGCGGGCACGCTCGCCGCCCACTCCACCTCCTCTACTCTCTCCCCCATTCCTCGCCGCAAAAACCGGCCGCCACCACCCCACGACGCCGCCCTACTTCCCCCTCCAAATCCGCCACTCCCCGGCCTCCCCGTCGCTCCCTCGAGCTATAAAAAGCACCCTCGTGCCTCCCTCCCTCTTTTCCCAACCTCCCCGAGCTCGCCGCGCCTTAAATCGAGCTTCGCACCGTCGAGCCCAAGCTTCACTGCTCGTCGCCGTGCGCCGCCGTTGCTAGAGTTCGCGCCTAGCCACGCCACCGCCTCCACCGGCTTCGCTGTGTCATGCCACACCCCAGCCCCTACTCCATTATCCCCAATCGCCACCGGAACCACCCCTTCGCCACCAACCNCGCCCCCCCCGCCTCTACCGCCTCCGGCCGCTGCTCGCCGTCGCTCCAAGCCACCTCCAGCCATGCGCTCTCCTTTGCTGGCTTCGCTGCGGCGATATGAAGGCCGGCATCCCCCTCCTTCAAGCTCAACCCGCCGGAGCCCCATGCCCTCGCTCGCCGGAGAATTTCCCCATTTCCTCCCCCTCCTCCTCATTCACCAGTTCCCGCCGGTCCTCGGCCGCGTCTCCGTCGTGGTCGGGAGTCGCTGGAGCGCCGTCCCCGCCGCCTCTCGCGCCATGCACCGCTGCCGAGCTCCTTCCGTCACCTGCTTTCGCCCGCCGCCTCCCTCACCATTCGCGCCCACGGTGAGCCTCCCCTCCCCCTCTTCACCTTCCTTCGCCGCCACCCGCGCCGCCACCGCGGTGGGTGGTCGCCGGCGGCGACCACCGGGACGTGCACCGCCGCTGGCCGGGTCGGGTTGACCGGTACGCCAGCCGCTTCTGCCCCCAGCCGCGCGGCCCCTTTCGGCCATTGGATCGGCTTCGTTCTGATCCGGCCCATTGCTCGCCCGTGGACCAGCATGGTCCCGGTCCATGGTGTAGCCGGTCGCCGCGGTGGACCGAGTCCACCGTGGACGCCCCCTTGGAGCCGCTGACGTGTGGGGCCCACGTGTCGGCGCCGGTGCTCCCCTCGCTGATGTCAGCGCTTACCTTTTCCCTTGAGAAAATAAATAATAATTGCATCATAAATCAAGTTAATTTCATAAATTCATTTAAATGGCTCGACTTCTAAAATTCATAACTAATTCATACGAACTCCAAATTGAGCCATCCAATTTAAAAAATTCATCTAAAATTGAGCTCTACATGTTTGTTTACTTTTCATGTACTATTTATTTGGCGTTTATTAGAGTTTTACCTTGTTTTGCGTGCTAGTGGGTAGAATTCGTCGTTTCGAAAGATCACAGCCACGAGGAGAAGAATTTTGAAGATCAATCAAAGAAGCAAGGTAAGTCACACATTTCTCTTGAGCATGTTAAACCTAATTTATAAAATATTTTACCGTTTACAAATAAATTGCATGTTTCGTTATTACATGGGAATAGAGATTACCTATTTGCTTGCTTGTGTCATGTTTATTTGATATTCATCCTTTGTTAAACTTGGATGATAATTTGACTAGCTTGTGTCACTCATATTGACCTAGCTAAAATTATATATGCTTAGCCATACTTAATTACCACTAGCTCACTTAATGGGATAATCACATGATCTATTTTAGTATTCTTGATGAGCTGCGAGCTCGAGACACCTAGCCATGATTTACTGGTCGTAATTATTCAACTAAAATATGGCTTAATGGTGGGTTGTGGGTGTATAGTTTTGATGGTCGCACCCATGACAATTAACGACCGATTCGCGGGAAATATTGAAAGACTAACAGTGCTTACTACAAGTAAGAATGGGAAACTGCTAGACTTGTAGTATAGTTCTTCCCTTTCCGTCATTCCTAGATGAGGATGGGCGTGATGGAGTTGGGTCAGGCGGGGGTGTTGGCGTAGAATTTCGACCCGCCCAACAAGAAAGCGGGTTCCACGTTTTCACGGCGCCCTGGAAGGTCTGTTTAACTCCAGTGCAAGTCCAACGGCTTGCCTAGGTGCGTATAGGGCGTGCCAGTTGATTTGATCTGCAATCAACAAGAACAAACAAGTAAACCATGTTAGAAACGATGGTAGATCGACCGATAGGCTGATGTTGCATCGCGGGAGCCTAGCCGATAGGGTAAAGCTATATCGGCTTACTTGAGGTAATAATATGATGAAACTGATAAAATAAATCTAATCCCATCGGCCCATGTTAATATGCTTATAACAATTTAATGGAATCGGCCGATGAGGGTTACACAAAGATAAATACACTAGCTAATATACTTTAGTGTGAGCTTATACGAGTCAATCGGCCAATATAAATACACCAATCACAGCGAGATCCTGAAAATACCCTGTAACCAATCTACTTATATTCACCAATCTGCCTGCATAAGTGGGAAATACATGTAAGAACATAGATGATCATATGCATTGGGTAAGACTGGCTGAAACCCCGGTGCTGGCGAGATAGAATTAGAAAACCACATCAAGATTAGCTAACACACGATAAACGACGATCACATCGCCAGGGCTTAACGTGCCTAAAACAACACGCTAGTCCCGACGATGTAGATCGTCGGGTACGAGTTCTTACCTCTGCTTTGGGGTAGCAAGAACTCGTCGGGAGTTAACCTCTTGCGAGGGTTGGCGATGCGCCGAAAATAGATTGTGTTTGATTGATTATGTGATTGATTGAGAGAGTTTCTATGTACAAACTACCAGGATATTTATACCCGAGATTACAACACGGTCCGTGTAAGACACGATCTTATCTCTAACTAACAAATAAGTCTTTGCGGCGGACTCTTGCCAAAAATTAGATCTAAACCTACTTAATTTACAAGATACAATTGCCTAAAACCGAGCCTTATCTCTGTTTGGCAACCACCTTGAAGTTTATCTCGAGCCTAGACCAAGCCCATGCTAACTCTATCAACTTCCTGACTCTATCGGCCGATGGCTGTATTGAATCCGTATCGGCCGATACACCCTTTCTGCTATAGCCTCTTTCAGTCCGATATGCTCACCGAGTTCGATATGAGACCTGGTCCGACTCTAACTTAACCCTTCTTCTCTGTATCGGTTTTCTCTTTCCTCTCCGAGTAGATTACGAAAATCTGTTGTTAACACATGCCTCCCAATTCCGCTTCATTATATAATATGGTGGAATTAGCTCCGAGGAACCCATCGACTTCTTCGCTAGGGTTTGTCTGAAAACCGCACAGATCCAGATTCGCAGCCCTCCGCCGCCAATTTCCTCGCACACTCCTTCGCTAGCCATTCGCGCTTCTCGACTCCGGCGACACTTCGGCATCCCATCGGCATCGACCCCCGCATCGGCGACCTCCTCGAGTTCATCAATGGCCTCCTTGCCGTTCTATGCCTCTGAGATCCCCGTGGTGAGTCAATCCTTTCCGAGTTCACATTTTCATTTTCCTGCCGAATTCTTCAAAAATAGGGTTTCTGCTCTTGCCCCCCGGGTCTTATTTTTCATTGTTATTGCCATGTCGTAGGTCTTCAAAAATCAGATCTTGATCCCCACCAACGACAAATCACATCGGTTCCTGTTAGGCCCCATGGGTAATTCTGACCCATCCTGGTTAATAGACGTAGAAACAAACAGAATCCCCTTCAAAGAGGTAAAGCCCAATGTTGCTTCATGGAAGCACACCTTCAGATCTTGGCTGTCCAAGCTCAATGGCTACAAGTCTTGGTACAAGAAGATTGCAGCGGCCAAACAGGTCCACTGGGATGAAATAGGAATCGGCCAGTGCATTGCTCTGTCTTTGGCCGATTCCAAGAAGAATGAGCCTCTTATGTCATCGGCTACCTACTTCTGGTCTAGCACCTTAAATGCTTTCCTGTTTCAGCAAGGTCCGATGACCCCAACACTGATTGATGTCAAGATGCTGACAGGGCTAGATATTCACTCTGAGATAAATCCCTTCAACCTCCTCATCAATAGCAAACACAAGCTGAAGACCAAGAAAATCGGAGGTTGGTCTGGGTACATATCTGAGCATATGGAACAGGGGTCTGTCTCAGAAAGAGAGCACGTGGCCTTTCTAACTCTATGGTTAGAAAGATTTGTCTTCTGTGGATCAACCTGTGGCCCCACTACAAACTGTCAACATTTGGCTCAAGCCCTGGTTGAAAAGAAGCAGATTCCTCTTGGCCGATACCTTCTTGGAGCTATCTATCGGCTACTTCATATTGCCACCCAAGATCTGATGCTAAAGCAAACAGTGGCGCATGGAGGTCCATCGTGGTTCATCCAGCTATGGTTGACAATCTACACCAACACCATGGTCGATCGGCCTCCATTATCAAACTCTGCCTTCCCATCGGACTACACTGACAACGAAGATCCCTCAACAAGGAGATGCATGTCCTTTGGAGAAGCAGCCTCTGTTTATCCTGGAGCAAAGCAATCGGTTGAAGAGATATCCACCTGGTTCATTCGGTTCTACACTGGCCCTCCATCAGTCAAGATAGACATGTTTGTATATCCTTTGGACACCGAATTCGAGCTCCCTGCCGATCTGACCCTGAGTCAGCTGAATGATGACATGGTCTCAAGGGAAATCTTCATGATCGGCATCACTCCTTGCCTGCTCCCAGTAGGCATATTTCAAGGCTGGAACACCAATCTATCATACGAGTTCCATAACCCCATGGTGGCTGCCAGACAATGTGGGTTAGGACAACTACTGATCAGCCTACACTTTCATCGGCTCCTAGAGAGCAGGAGTACAGTCCCATCGGCCCTGGTCATGAGCAAAGTTCTAGAGATTAGAGCACCAAACTTGGGCGACTGCGACCAATTATGGTTGAGCCCCTTCATCCATATTAGCTTCCAATCATGGTGGCAGGAATGGGCTACTCATCTATTCCATCAATCGGCCAGGTACTACTTGACAGAACTTATTGACAACATCAGTCCCCAAGTCCCTGATGCTCCACTACCATCAATCAGCAACAGTGGGCGGAAAATTTCTTATGCTCAAGTCGTGGCTCCATCAGGATCAACTATTCTGGAGTCAATCATCGGCCTTACTGCCCCAAAAGTATCATCACTGCTCCAAGGGCCGATAACCAAAAAGACTCCTAAGAGGAAGGCGCCAGAAAAAGCTCAGAAAACCATCAAGAAGTCCAAGACTGATGATCAAGCCGAAGTTGATGAACTAGACCCCTCCGTGGAAGAATTCCTCGATGAACAAGTAATGGAGGAAGAGATCGATGCAACAGCCGCCGATCTGCCCGAAGAAGAAGATCCATTGGCCGACACCACTAAAGAACCATCGGCCAGGTCCACTACGATCCCACCGGCCGATGACCAGGCCGATACTGCCCAACCAAGGAGGACCAGACATGCAATCCGCAAGGTTAATAGAATCCCTTTCCTGAATTTATACAATCTCCTCTTGCTGGTATGTTATAACTTGACATCCTTTTCAGGTCGTTGTATCGTCTCTACTGAAAGAAAGAACTCAATCGGCCCCTTTGGCAAGATCTAAGAAGACAACCTTGCAAAGGTGTGAGCAAGCCAAGGCCCGATCGAGAACACCATCTCCTTCTCCACCACCCTCTCCGATCGCTTCGGTAAGAGTTAATCTTTATATTACTCCCCTGGTAACACAGATCTGATCATCATTCTCTTGCCCTTCTTCAGCCACGAGCTCCATCACCTGGACCGCATCGGCCAACCCCCTCGCCTACTGTTGCAAGACAACAAAAGGAATCCGATGAAAGCACAGCCGATGCCCCATCACAAGTAAACCAGATCGCTTTGATTCCTTTAATTCCATGTCTGTCTAGGCTAACCGTGCCCTATATTGATATTCGCAGAACTTAGCCGATATTTTCTCTTTTGATATCGGCCAATTTCTTGATGACGAGGACAAGGAGCCACCCATCACAACCAAGGCGTCGATCTCTGACGAACTGAAGAAACGGCTGTTCGATATTGCCAATCGGCTGGAGTCATCACTGGAATTCTTGGCGGAGGATTGCACTCCCATCAGGGTTAGGGTACAAGAAATTCAAGATCAACTGCCTAAAGACCTGATGGAGACCCTGACACCGGCCATCTTCTTGGAACAATACCAATTCAAGCTTCATAAGGCAAAAGAAAGACTCGCGGAGCGACGAGAACGTGAAAGAATGGAATCGGCCCTATCCGCTAGCAAAGCTCAAGTCAATTCTGACAAAACCAGATTGGATGAGCTGGCTGTTGAGCCGATTGTCTTGAACAACAAACTTGAAGAACTCCGCCGCCTTGAAGCAGACCTAATATCGAAGCTAGAAGCCACGCGCAAAGAAATCCAAGAAGTTGAAGCCGGAATAGCTGCATCACCCAAGGCCATTGAAGATCAAATAGCGAAGCTGAAGGCATCGGCTAAGTACCTTGCAACCCTGAGCAAATCCTTAAAGCCGATTCCAGGGTCGATGGCCAATGACGCCCAAGCCATAGAAGATATTGATCAAATCCATCGTAGAGCCATTGCAGCTATTGAAAACTTTATAGGGTGATGTAATATATATTGATTGTAATTAATCTCATCGGCCAATCAACCGAATTGGATCTCAACCTGAAAAAGTCCAATTCTGAAAATTTTTGAAACCCATAAACTTGAATTAATCTGATAAGCTTGAAGAACTTTTTGAAACCCATAAACTTGAATTAATCTGATAATCTTGAAGAACCTTGAAGACTTTTGTGTTTGTATATATATATGCCCCCCAAATTTTGGAAGATGAAGGCTTATGTTGTAAAATTTGAACTAAGGGCGATAGTGTATATCGGCCATCTAAAGACGATGCATAGTACATCGGCTGTGATCATAAATCGGCTGGAAAGCCGATCATGAGTCGATCCATACGCTTGGATAATATTTCTTTAAGTATTTGCCGTTAAGAGCTCTGCCATAAACTTCTCCATCTAATCCTCTAAGCAGATAAGCATTACGGGGAACACATTGATGAATCTGAAAAGGACCTTCCCAATTAGGTGACCACTTGCCGAATTTATTATCTCTGAAACCAATCGGCATTATTAATTTCGAAACAAGATCCCCTTCCTCAAATGACTTGGCAACAACTTTTTTATTATAATGACGAGCAACTCGATCTTTATCTCGCTTTATTTTCTCCAATGCCCGCAATCGGACATGTGTCAGGTCATCTAGCTCATCGACCATAAGATTATGGTACTCATCGGCTGTCAAGTCGTCTTGCAAGGCAATCCTCCTTGAGCCGATGTTGGTCTCCCACGGCAGCACAGCTTCATGTCCATAAACCAACTGATAAGGTGGCACTTGAGTTGCACCATGACAAGCCATCTAATACGCCCAAAGGGAATCGGCCAGCGTGGTATGCCACCGTCTCGGCTGTTCATCAATTTTTCTCTTGATTAACTTGATTAAAGTCTTGTTGGAAGCCTCGGCCTGCCCATTAGCTTGCGCATAATATGGAGAAGAATTCAATAGCTTGATATCCATGCTTTCAGCAAACTCGACAAACTCATCGGACACGAAGATTGATCCCTGGTCTGTAGTCAATGTTTGTGGTAGTCCAAACCGATATATTATATGCTCCTTGACAAATTGAATTGCATCCTTGGAATCAACCTTCTTAAGGGGAACGGCCTCAACCCACTTTGTGAAGTAATATGTAGCCACTAGTATATATTTGTGTCCCTTGCTTGATGGCGGGTTTATCTGGCTGATCATATCTATTCCCCATCCATGAAACGGCCACGACTTTGTGATTGGATGCATAGCCGATGCTGGTGCTCTCTGAATTGCTCCAAATTTCTGACAATCTTGACATCCTTTATAATACTTGAAACAATCCTCTAGCATTATCGGCCAAAAATATCCAACGCGCTTTAAAAGCCATCTCATTTTATGGGTCGATTGATGTGTTCCACAAATCCCTTCATGGACCTCGCTCATAACAACTTTGGCTTCTTCGAGACTCAAGCATTTGAGCAAGACACCATCAATCGTCCGATAATATAGATCATCGTCCAGTAAGACATAATGTAAAACTTTATACTTCATTCTTCGTGACGCCGATTGAGAAGGGTTTCTCAAATACTCGATGATATCAAACCTCCAGTCATCGGCATCCACGGTAGCAATTTGAATCTGAACATCTTTGGCCATCGGCCTGTATCCTGATGCCCCCTGAGCCAAATCATTGGCCTCAAAGTTCTGCTTCCTGGGTATATGCCTTATCGTCACAATCTTGAAAGCTTGTAACAACTCCGTGCACTCTTCATTGAAAACTCTGAGAATATCATTCTTGCATTCATACTCCCCAGAAAGTTGATTAATGACCAACTGTGAATCACCAATGATCTCTACGAAATCGGCCTCGACCTCTTGTAATAACAGCAAACCTTTGAGAACAGCTTCATACTCTGCTTGATTATTACTATAATAAGGCTTGATAGTAAAGGCAAACTCGAAGCTTGCCCCCCGAGGGGATATGATGACTAGGCCGATACCGCACCCATGTCTGCAAACAGACCCATCAAAATACAATGTCCATGGCACAATATCTGAATATGCAATTGAATCATCTCTATGCTGAACAATAAAATCGGCCAGGGCTTGTCCCTTGATCGCTTTGGCCGATTCATACCGTAGGTCAAACTCTGTTAAGGCAAAAATTCACTTCCCAATTCTTCCTTTCAACACGGGGGCCGATAACATGTATTTTATCACATCGGCCTTACTTACCACAATGCACTCATTGGAAAGTAAATAATGCCTCAATTTAGTACATGAAAAATATAAGCACAAACATAGTTTCTCCACTGGCGTGTACCTTGTTTCGACATCTAGCAACCTCTTGCTGAGATAGAAAATAACCCGTTCTTTGCCGTCAATATCCTGCACCAAAACTGAGCTGATAGACTCCTCATCGGCCGATAGGTACAGCCTGAACGGAACTCCCTTCTGTGGAGGAATTAGAATTAGTGGGGAGCTCAAATACTCTTTGATGTCGTCTAGCGCCTTTTGCTACTTGTCACCCCATGTAAACTCTTGATCGTCTTTTATCTTCAACAACGGAGTGAACGGCTCTATTCTTCCTGAGAGGTTCGATATAAAGCGCCGGACAAAGTTGATCTTGCCGAGCAGAGACTGTAACTTGGTCTTGTTCGTCGGAGGCTTCATCTTCTTTATAGCGTCAATATTCTTCTATGTAATCTCGATTCCTCTTTCGTGGACCAAGAAACCCAAAAACTGACCGGCCGATACGCCAAAGGCACACTTGTTAGGGTTCATTTTGAGACCATACTTACTTGCTCTTTCTAGTACCTTGCGCAAATCGGCCAAGTGCATATCGTACTCTCTTGACTTCACGACGACATCATCGATGTAAACTTCAATCAAAGAGCCGATAAGATCATGAAAAATATAATTCATGGCCCTCTGATAAGTAGCTCCAGCATTTTTCAAACCGAATGTCATGACGACCCACTCGTATAGGCCGATTGCCCCTGGACACCTAAATGCTGTCTTGTGAATATCTTCCTCAGCCATAAAAATTTGATCGTAACCTGCGTTCCCGTCCATAAAGCTGATAACCTTGTGTCAAGATGCAGCATCAACTAGCAAATCGGCCAACGGCATAGGGTACTCGTCCTTTGGTGTTGCTTTGTTTAAATCTCTGAAATCGATACACACCCTGAGCTTGCCGTTTTTCTTCATCACTGGAACTATGTTGGAGACCCACTCCGCGTATCGGCAGGGCCTGATAAAGTTGGCATCGTAAAGTCTTATGATCTCTGCCTTGATAGCTTCATGCATATCGGCCTTGAATCTCCTAGGAGCTTGTTTAAATGGCCGATAGTCTGGTTTGATAGGTAACCGATGTTCTACGATCGATCGGCTTAATCCTGGCATCTCATGGTATTCCCATGCAAAACAATCCATGAATTCTTTTAAAAGATTTATCAAATTATTCTTATAATCGCTTGGCAAGTTAGCACTTACATACGTCGGCCTAGGCCTGTCACCTATTCCTATATCAACCTCTTCAAGTTCATCGGCCGACGTAAAGCCTTGTCCCAATTTGCCATCTAACTCATCCACCGCATCATCTGTGTAAGGACTAGCTTGTTCATCTTTGGCAGTGGATGTCCCCTCTGTGCTAAAGCAACTGCTTGTCTTGATCTTCGATAGGCTCTATGTTGCAGTCAGTTACCTTTAAGAAATCGGCCTCCCAAACTCGTCCGGACAAGCAGTCGATTCTTTCCATCTCCCAAACCGCAAGATCGGCATTGGCCACATGCACTGACCTATCGGCCTGCACGATCTCGACTTGGTCCTCTTGCCACTGAATAAGGCATTGATGCATTGTTGAAGGGACGCAACAATTTGCGTGGATCCAATCTCGTCCCAACAACAGGCTATAGGAACCCTTTCCATCAAAGACAAAAAAGGTGGTAGGTATTGTCTTGTTGCCCACTGTGAGCTCCACGTTCAACACCCCTTTTGCCTCAGTTGTGTTGCCGCCAAAATCCTTTAACACCATATTGGTCCTGACGAGGTCCTCAGGTACTTTTCCAAGCTTCCTGAAAGTTGTATATGGCATCAAATTGACCGCCGCGCCGCCGTCGACCAGCATCTTCGTCATCGGCCGCCCATTGATGAAGCCTTTGATGTATAACGGCCGGAGGTACCTATGGCTGGTATCGGCTGGCTTGTCGAACATGGCTTGGTCTGGTGACAACTGCAGCCTAGCCGAAGGTTGCTCTGTCTCGTCATCGGCTACTGCTTCATCGGCCATCCGTACGCTGTATTTTGCTGGTAATATGAAAACCATGTTAACAGAAGCCGATGCTACCCCTTTACCTTTTGCAGACGCAGGAGCTCGAATTGACTGGGAGGTGCCCTCATCGGCCTTGACAACTGGGGATTTTACTCTCCACTCCTTCTTGGTCTTGGCGGGCCGATGGGCTATTGTCGCCTGCTGCTCTTGGATCTGCTCCTTTCTTCTCAATCTCTGAACCTGCCGTTTTTGTGTCTTGCTAAACACGTTACTTGGGCACTATTGGGGGTTCTGGATTTGCTCGTCGTGCTCAGTCCGACGATCATGTTGCATCGGCCCTAGTCTTTCGTGCACAGACTTTTTCTGCTTGCGTGGCCGATGCACTTGTTTACTCGAGCTGCCGTGGTGGGAGTCGTCTATGTCATTGCATGCAGGGCACTCCTGGATTGATGGCAACCTCATCCCTTCATTCCAGCAAAACCGGAAAAACTCGCACTCCCAATGAGGGTCGTAAGAGTTGTCTTGATCGGCACGGTCTTGCGCTTGTTCTTCCCACCGTCGCTGGTATTTTCTGTTCAGGCCCACTAAGGTCTGATGAGGTTGCTTGCCGGTCCGATGGCTATTGCCGTTGGCCCTGTCTGCCCGCACCATGTTAACTGGGAACGGGTGTCCTTCTATCTTCATCGGCCGCTTGGCTTCATCAATCTTGATCCTGCCTTGCTCGATGGCCGATTGAATCTGCTGTCGGAAGATCTTGCATTCGTTGGTGTGATGTGAAAATGTGTTGTGCCACTTGCAATATCTTCTCTTCTTGATTTCCTCGGCCGATGGCAGTACATGACCTACTGGCAACTGGATCTGCTTTTCTTGCAAGAGTAGATCAAATATTTTATCGGCCTTGTTGATGTCGAAGTCGTACTTGTCCTCCTTGTCGCCCTTCCTGGCCCATTGGCATGTTGTCGGCTTCTTTATCCGGGCCCACTCGGCCAGGTCAACATCCGCATCATCTTCATCATCTTCGTCGGAGGTGTACTGATAGATAGTATTGACTTTCTTTGCAAACGTCATCGCCTCCTGGAATCTTTGTTTATGAGCCGATACCCGTTGCGCTAGCTGAGCTAGGCTGGCGAATTCCTGAGATGAGAACCTCTCTCGTATCGGCCCCAATAGTCCTTGGAATGCCAGATCGGCCAATTGAGAATCAGTCAAATTGAGGCTGTAACACCTATTCCTTATGTCCCTGAATCTTTGGATGTATTCTGGGATCGATTCATCAACCCGTTGCCTGATGGCAGTGAGATCAGATAGTTTCATCTCTTGTACGCCGTTGTAAAAGTATCTGTGAAACTGCTTCTCTAGATCTATCCATCCTCTGATGGAATTGCAGGGTAAAGAGGAGAACCATGTAAACGCTGACCCCGACAAAGACAGGGGGAAAAATCTCACCCTCAACGCCTCTATGGCCGATGCCTCCCCACACTGTGCTAGGAATCGGCTTACGTGCTCGTACGTAGAGACGTCTTACCCCGAAAATTTCGAGAAGTCCGGGATCTTGTATCGGTTCGGTAGTGACACTCTGTCAAACTCCTCGGGATATGGATGCCGATACACTGTAGAACTTTCCTTGGGCTTTAAGCCGAACTGATCTCGCATCACCTCGGCTATCATGTCGGCCCAGTATCCTGCAGGCTGATGTGGGAGATCCTGGTTGTAAGACTGCTGCAGGCCCTCTGCACGATACTGTTTGGGGGAGTACGGTTGGAAGTGATGATTTAGATTTTGTGCATCGTACTGCCCTGCGGTGTACTGCTGGCAGCCTTGCGGCGCGTTGTACGCAGCCGGTTGCGGAGGGTTTCCAGACATGGGGATTTGAGGTTGTCTGGCCAATGGCGGGTTGACAGGAACTTGCTGCATCGGCTCGATCACCGGTTGTTTCCCCTTCGTCCATTGTGCATACTGTTCCTCCGTAATGTGCTGAGGGCTTCCTCCCGTTTGCTTGGTGAGGACCAGCGGCAAGGTTGATATTGGTTGAGCCGATGGAGGTGGGATCGGCGCCGTCGGCTGCGGGGCCGCGCTCAGGTCGGTCCTCAAGGTCCGATAAGCAGGGAATTTGTTTTCTGGCAAGAAAATCGGCCCTTGAGGCTTGTACTGATGAATGGAACCATCTAAGATTGATTTGACCGTGTTGGTCAATGTGTTCACCAGAATCCCAGATTGGTTGACTAGTGCAGAATGAACTGCGGAGTCGATTCGGTCTTGCAACGTCGGCGCAGCGTTTTCTTCGGTCTTGACGGCGTGGTCGTGTGCCGCCGCCGACATGCTGGCTCCATCTCCAGGGCTCGGCATTACCACCTTAGATTTTTGGATAACATTGCCTTGCCGAGTCCTAGAGTATGTCTGCAGGTACATATTTTGGAACTGCTCGACCAGCTTGTCCATCTCAGCTTTCTGCTCTTCATTGAGCTGGTCGACGGTCACGGAGACGACGTTCTCCTCGGAGATCTCACCCTGCTTTGACATCTTGCAGTGGTCTTCTTGTTGTCGCGAAGCTTGCGTTCTTGTGGTCCCACCGGGCGTGCCAAAAGCGTGTTGGCGTAGAATTTTGACCCGCCCAACAAGAAAGCGGGTTTCACGTTTCCACGGCGGCCTAGGAGGTCTGCTTAACTCCAGTGCAGGTCCAACGGCTTGCCTAGGTGCGTATAGGGCGTGCCAGTTGATTTGATCTTCAATCAACAAGAATAAACAAGTAAATCATGTTAGAAACGATGGCCGATCGGCCGATAGGCCGATGTTGCATCGCGGGAGCCTAGCCGATAGGGCAAAGCTATGTCGGCTTACTTGAGGTAATAATATGATGGAACTGATAAAATAAATCTAATCCCATCGGCCCATGTTAATATGCTTATAACAATTTAATGGAATCGACCGATGAGGGTTGCACAAAGATAAATACACTAGCTAATACTCTAGTGCGAGCTTATACGAGTCAATCGGCCAATATAAATACACCAATCACAGAGAGATCCTGAAAATACCCTGTAACCAATCTACTTATATTCACCAATCCGCCTGCATAAGTGGCAAATACATGCAAGAACATAGATGATCACATGCATTGGGTAAGACTGGCTGAAACCCCGGTGCTATCCTTAATTACGATCGAAAAACAGGCTTTGAGTTAAAGCTCGCAACACGACTAAGGTCGATAGCAACTCGGAGTGTAGATCGAGAATTAACACAAAGAAAATCAAGTCGTCGATCGCTTTTCGGGATGGTAGATGCCTTAGGTAATCTAGACGAGCAAGCTAATTCGGTCATCGTCGGCAATAAACCCTAAAACGAGTTAGCCGCTGGCGAGATAGAATTAGAAAACCACATCAAGATTAGCTAACACACGATAAACGACGATCCCATCGCCAGGGGTTAACGTGCCTAAAACGACACGCTAGCCCCGACGATGTAGATCGTCGGGTACAAGTTCTTACCTCTGCTCTGGGGAAGCAAGAACTCGCCGGGAGTTAACCTCTTGCGAGGGTTGGCGATGCGCCGAAAATAGATTGTGTTTGATTGATTGTGTGATTGATTGAGAGAGTTTCTATGTACAAACTACCGGGATATTTATACCCGAGATTACAACACGGTCCGTGTAGGACACGATCTTATCTCTAACTAACAAATAAGTCTTTGCGGCAGACTCTTGCCAAAAATTAGATCTAAACCTACTTAATTTACAAGATACAATTGCCTAAAACCGAGCCTTATCTCTGTTTGACAACCACCTTGAAGTTTATCTCGAGCCCAGACCAAGCCCATGCTAACTCTATCAACTTCCTGACTCTATCGGCCGATGGCTGTATTGAATTCGTATCGGCCGATACACCATTTCTGCTATAGCCTCTTTCAATCCGATGTGCTCACCGAGTCCGATATGAGACCTGGTCCGACTCTAACTTAGCCCTTCTTCTCTGCATCGGTTTTCTTTTTCCTCTCCGAGTAGATTACGAAAATCTGCTGTTAACAGGGGGTTACCGGTTGATTGGCTTCCAGATTCACCACGACGCACGGGAGGGCTGCCCACCCCGGCTTAGGGGTGAGGGTGAAACCTCAGCGTGGTTCGCTTGGTTAGGGGGAGTTATGTGAAGGGTCTTGTCATGATTTCTCTTTGCAGCACCATGGTGGTACTTCGGGGCATAGCAACATGTATGGAATCGTGTCGTGTGAGTACAGTTGCACACCTCTGATCAGAGTAAAACTATTCGTATAGTCGTGTCCGCGGTTTTGGGCGATCAACCAGATTCACCATGATTAGTCCCACATTATTAATAATTTGACTTAATGAACTGGTGTAGTTTAGGTAGTTTGGTTTGGCCTGTTCAATGTGGTGTAGTGTTGTTCAGTGAATAATTAATATTGCCTTAATTAATCAACTGTTTTATTGTTTTAAACTATAAATGTTTATAACCACCTTTATGCAAATAGCGACAAACCCTCCCTTGCCTCCCCTTGCACGATTGCATCGTTCGTGTGGCCTGCTGAGTACGGTGGTTGTACTCAGTCTTGCTATTATTCCCCCTTTTGAGAAGTGTAGTACTTCTGAGTTGAAGACGAAGTTAGAGGACCAAAGCTCATACCTCAGTTGAATTTTTGCCTATGGAGTGTTACTGAAACCCCGCTAGGATCGCCTTTTTCCGTTACTGCTGCTTTATTTTCGGTTGACCATGGTTTATTAGTTATAATCACTCAACTAAAACTCTACTTAATTGTGGAAGTTGTGGGCGCATGGTTATGCTAGACACGCCCAAGGCAATTAAGGACCAATTCGTGTGAAATCCTAAAAGACTTACCATGCTTACTACAAGCCAACGTAGGCAATGGTTGGGCATATAGTATAGCTCGACCATCTCCTTGGCAACGAAGCGAGGGTGGGCATGATGGAGTTGGGTTGCCCTGTCTTAAGGGTAGATCGGCTTTCGGATCAACCGTGGCACACGGGGTGCCGCCCACCCTAGTTTAGGGGTGAGGGTGAAAATTCAGTGTTGTGTGGATGGTTTGGGGAGGGTTATGCAAAGGGTACCGTCACAGTCTCTTTCTGGGATGTCGTCATGTCATGCCAGCGCAAGGAAACATGTCGTGGGGCTATGTTTTGTGGATAAAGTTGTACACCTTTGGCAAGAGTAAAACTATTTAAATAGTCGTGCCAACGGTTATGGGTAATCAACCAGTTTCACGGTGATTAGTCTCACTCTCTAATTAACATGACATGATTAACTGGTTTAGTTCAAGTGGTTGGCTGTGCCTGTTCAACGTGGTGTAATGAGCTAGTAAGAACCGATGGTTCATCATTAGTTCGGCCAACACTTGAGTTTCCCTATAAGGCCCATTTTCATTTTATGCAAAATATAAGAGAAAAGATGTGTGGGAAGTGATTCTAACCGGAACCAGGCTTCTCATCGGTTCAGTTAGTAGAAAGACTGCTCATGTATTTAACTCGGTAAGAACCGGTTTTTGGTGAAAACCAGCGAATCGGTGGTTCATCATCAGTTCGACCAACACTTGGGCTGGCCTTGTAAGGCCCGTCATCCTACTCCATGGCAAATATAAGAGAAAACATGTGTTGGGAGTGATTGGAACCAACGACATGTGGGTTGAGACCTTGTCAACCTTACCATTTTGCTAGCTAGCTCATATTGTCCAGTAGAAAACATACAGTAGTCTGGTTCAGCACCTGAACGCGACGAACCAATGACCAACGAGGTCATTGGGTTGACCACCGGTCCAGGTTTTTTTACTATGGTGTGCACGAAGCACTCGTCCGTGTTGACAGAGGTGGGTGCCTGTATAGATGGCCAAATGGGTCGCCAGGCATGACCAAGGCACGACTCGAGGGCAGTCAGGCCGGCATGGACCGACCAACTCGTCATGCCGTGTCATGCCCACCAAAGGGCTACACCTATGGCCCAGGTGTGTCCCAAAAAGGCTTGGGCCATGCCGTGCTGGACCAAAGGCACAATCAGCCCACCATGCTCGTCCTTAAATAAGTCTATTTTGCCTTCCTCATCTCTTTGGACATGCCTTATATGGTTGCAATAAATCTATTTTACATCCCTAATCTCTTTGGGCCTGCTGATCATTGGGTCATGTCATGTCGGGCCGGCACGTCGTGACGAGAAAGAAGCCCAGGCATAGCCCAATGTTAGGCCGTGCCGGCACAGGTCCGACAACAGTCGGGTTGTGCCGTGCTTGTGTGTTGATGAGAAAACACGGCAGCCTAAGAGTTCTGGGAGTTCTTGCTTTTAGGTTTAGGGCGTGCTAGTTGGTTTGATCCTGAAACCAACAACATATACAATAAAACAATGTTAGTAAACAATAGCCGATCGGCTGGTGGGCCGATGACATATCGCAAAAGCCTAGCCGATGCACAGAATGAATCGGTTGTAAGGCAAAGGATGCTACACATAAACCAAATTTAGATTGAATATAACCATAAACAACTTTTCCTTAACAGGATCAATCCTATAGGTCGAACCTAATCGATGCAGCACAAGATTGATGTCTTTTAAAGTCAGTTATTATATGATTATAAAACCTAAATACTAGCTGATGGACAGATGTTGTGGATGAAACCCAAAACAATCATGATCGGCTGTAGCAATAAATAACATGTAATCACTCATTTAATCTTTCTCTTAAATGTAAGCAATTATAGATCGGACCAACCGAGACATTATTAATCACTTATTACCAAGATCAGATAAATCAATGGTTACATGAACTTGTTTCATAGCCAATAAGACACTTTTAGGGTATTTTGGATAACGTATCGGCTAGAATTTCGATACAACCTTATACAAGAATATCAATCTTGTCCAAATATGTTAAACAAATTTCAACCTCGACGGATCAGACCTCACAGTTGGCAGTGTGAGATTTGAAACAAGCTTAACATATTTAAAGGATTAATACATTTATATAAGATGGCAGATATAACATGTAAAGTAGATTAATAAATGCGAAACAGTTATATCAGGTAGGATCGGCTAAAACCCCGATTCTACCCTTATTGGCAATCAAGAAGCAGGTTAGTTTTTATGATTCTGAACATGACTTAGTAGGTCAAACCCAATTGATGCAGCACTATGTATCAAAAGAAACATAAACTTTAAACAATCAAGCCCTTGACTGATTTTCAGAGTGGTGGATAACTTAGCCAGTCTAAGTCGATGGGACAATTTAGCTGATGCCGATAGAACCTTGTAAAAGGCTTGGCCGATATAAGTAATCGAACAATTGAGTTAGATTAACTACGATATATGATAGCCAGGGATCATATAAGATAGATTAGAACATCTAAAAAGATGCGTTAATCTGCCGATACAAACCGCTGTGACAAGCCATACCTCTTGTTGGAGATCAAAACCGATGCAGCCCAACTCGAAACAAGAACTCGTCAAAAAAAGTAAAAGTAAAGTTGTGGCATTGCACCGAGAGTGTATTGAACTATTGTTAATTTCATATATTTATATCCGAACATACAAACCTTGTCCATATCGGACATGACTCAAAGCTTGCCTATTTACAAAATAAACAAACAAGCCCCTAGGCAAACACTTACCACGAAATCTTAAAAGGAAACAACTAACTCCATTCCTAATTTATATCTACAATTGCCTCTTCTAGACTTAGTCCTTGTTTGGCAATACTTTCAAGTTCCTCCCTGAGTCTGAAATGGACTCATGTTTGCCCGTATCGGCTGTCCGAGTCCGATTCTGTATCGGCCGATATGACTTTCAGCCAATGCGCTGTCTTGTTTTTGGAAACAATCCTATCCTTTCGTATCCGCTTCAGATCTAGCTCCTTCTTAGCACATCTTTACCAAAATTTTCCGTTAACACATACCCCCCAATTCCGGAGTATAGATCAATATGCTGCGGAATTATCTCTTAGGTCCACAAAACTCTAAGGTTTTGATATCTTGACCGTTAAAGCCGTGGGCTATAAATAGCAATGGCCTCGGCTCCAAACTTCACGTTGTTAACTTTTCTTCACCACCTAAATCAACGCTTAGGCTGTGCACTGCTTCTCTCACCTCCGGTGACCTCATCGACGACACGAGCTTCTCCGACAACGACTTCGGCGATTCTCGTCGTTTCCCCTACTCAAGGCTTAATGGCGACCACCACCAGCGTCCCTGAGGTAAAGCCCCCTCAACTTAACGTCTTATTTCCGTATCAGCTCAGACCATAGTTCGACATTTTCAATCTTTCTTCTTTCATTCTTCTTTATTGTAGCACTTGAGGCATCAAATCACGATCCCCGTCCTTGATGAACCCACACACTATTTCCTCGGACCAATGGGAGATGTAGACCCCACCTATTTGATCAATGCTGAAACAAACAGAATCCCCTTTAGGCAGACTGAACCCAATTTGGCCGATTGGCGCCTTAGTTTCAGATCTGGGCCATCAAAACTCCAAGGATGGAGAAATTGGTATAGATGCATATCGGCTACGAAGCACACCATCTAGGCCGATTTGGGAATAGCTCAGTGCTTAACTTTATCTTTAGCAGAGATGCAAAAGGATGAACCCTTAATGTCATCGGCCTCATACTTTTGGTCCAACACTCTAAATGCTTTCATGTTCAACCATTGATTGATGACTCCAACACTGCTTGACATCTCCATGCTTTCTGGCCTAGATGTAACTTCATCAGCTAATATCTTTAGTCTAAGGATAAAATGTGAAAACAAGCTACAGACCAAAGTTGCCAGTGGCTGGTTAGGATATATAGTCAGGCATAAAAAAATTGGGCTAATTTCTAACGGAGAACATATTGCCTTCCTGAACATGTGGTTAGAATCATGTTCTACGGAACAACTTGTGGACCGACAGCAAATGTGCAACACATAGCTCAAGCACTGGCCAATGGTATAACCATGCCTTTGTGAAAGTGTTTGTTAGGGGCTGTCTATCAAACACTTGGCCAAGCATCAGCCCAACTTCTGTCTAGCAAGCCCATCAGCCATGGTGGTCCTGGTGGTTTATTCAGCTCTGTCTCAATCTTTATGCTGCCCAAGCTATAGACCGGCCACCTTTCTCAGAATCAAGCTTCCCCACAGATTATGCTGAAGAAACTGATGAAATAGCACGCTGATGCATGTCTTATGGAGAAGTAGTTTCAGTCTATCTTGGATCAGGACCATCGGCCGAAGAATTCCAAGCATGGTTTGATCATTTCTACAACAGCTTTCCAAAGAAGGCAAGAACTTGGTTTCCCTATGAAGATGCCAATTCTTATGAGCTCCCACTTGACATGACATTGGATGAAATCAATAATGACTCCAAGGCTAGAGATAGATTTACATCGACCATCTCTCCTTGCATCCTTCCTACTGGGATTTCTTAAGGCCAATATACTAAAGTCTCTTATGAATTCTATCATCCCATGCTAGCTGCTAGGCAAATGGGTTTAGGCCAACTTCCTATCAGCTTGTATTTCTCAAGAAAAATCCAGAGAAGGGGAATTATTACATCGGCTGTCCTATTTGATCGGCTGTCACAGCTCGAAGGTCCTATTCTAGGCTCTTTAACTAATGTGGATATACACCCAATGCACAGCCGATTATTTGATTAATGTTGAATTGAATGAAAGAAACATATCTTCAATCTAACCTTCAGCTTCTATCTGACCGTTGTTGATTCCTCCATAAGCCCTCAGGTAATTTCTTCTTCCCATATTTCCCTTTTCAATTCCTTCTCCTTCAAATATTAATATAACATCTTGCAGGCTGCTGATTCTAAACCCCCTGCCACCAGCAACAGCGGCCAGCCAATATATTACGCATCAGCACTGCTACTGTCTGGAGAATTAGCTCCATCCCTCATCGGCTTTAGTGCCCCTCCTGTAGGATCCTTGTTTCAAGGTCAAACCAGAGAGCCAATACCCAACACCAGAAGCAAGTGCAAAAAAGTAACATCTCGCAAGTCTTCCAAGAAACCAAGGACCACAAAGAAAGTGGAAAATGAGCTCCCAGAAATAGACTCAGACGTTGTAGCTGCTTTAGATGAAGAAGTAGCCAATGAGGAAATTGATGATGATGCTGCTATGGGTGATGAACCTACCGATGAAGCTGAGGGCACGACCAGTGATGGTGAAGACACTGCTGCCGATGACAAAGACAAAAACAGTGAAGTCAGCAAGCAACCTTCACCACCACCTCATCGTCGTGTAACTTGCAAAGTCAAGGTACATATTGTAATCTTTCTTCCTTTTTGCAATCTCCAATATCTGCCAACACTTGTTCTTCTCTTGTAGCTGAAAGTCATATCGGCTCTTGATAAGGATAAACATTTTTCAATGTCTCCATTATCTCCAAGTCCTCAAGTTTCTCCAGTTGTATCGGTAAACTCTTAACTCCTTGATTTTTTTTGAATCAGCCAATACGATATAACCAGATACTTACTCTATTTTCAGCCAAGAAATCCATTGGCTTATCCTCATCGGCTAGCTCCTATTGAACACGCACCTTTTGCTACTGGCAGCCATCATGGAGAAGAACAAACTACTACTGCTGTGTCAATGACCCAAGTAAACTCATAAATATATTCCCTATCGACTTAACACTGTTTTTTTTCTAATAATCAATTTTGCTTTGTAGAATTTAGCTGATATGTTCTCCTTTGACATAAGGCAATTCTTGGATGAGGACAATGAAGAAACAACCAGCAAGGCAAAATCCCCTATCTCTGAAAATCTAAGAGCCAAATTGTTGGATATATCTGATCGGCTTAATGCCTCCCTGGATGCCTTAGTTGCAAACAGTGGGCCGATCAAAAGCAGGTTTCAAGAGATTCAAGATCAGCTACCTAATGAAGTGATTGATGTCATTTCCCCAACAGCTTTTCTTCAGTCTCATCAATTCATGGTCCAGAGAGCCAGGCAAAGACTTGCCGATCGTCTCGAGCTAGGCTTTGGAATCAGCTCTTCAAAGCAGCCGGCAGCAAGTGAATGAGAACAAGGCTAAACTTGATGAGCTAGCAACTGGCCTGGAAACAACCCAAAAGCACATTGTTGAGTTGGAACAACAAGAAGCCGATCTTCTAGCCAAGTTAGAGCAAACTCATAAGGAAATTGCTCAAGAGAAACAGAAGCTGACCGAGCTCCCCAAGGTTATTGAAAACCAAACGGCAAAGCGGAAAGCATCAGCCAAGCACTTGGCGGCTCAAAACAAGGCCTTGAAGCCAATTCTAGGAACAGATGCCGATGATATACGAGCCATTGAAGAATTTGATCAAATCTGCCTATGTGCGATATCGGCGATTCAAAACTTTTTGGGTTGATGTAATAATCTCTGTCCTCGGTACATTCTACTCTGAAGCACTTTGAAACATTTTTGTGTAATATATTCATTAGCCTTCGAGCCGATTTTATTCCTCCCTTCTGTTTCATACTTGTATATTTTTGAAATTTTGGTCTACGGGACATAGTATATATCGGCCATCTTTAGGCGATGTAATTTATAGATCGACTATATCATACATCGGCTAAACAACCGATTATCCATTTAATGTTGATCCAAACTCTTGGGTAATATTTCTTCAAATATCTTCCATTTAATGTTTTTTCAAAAACTTCTGCATCAAAGTCCTTCAATCATATACGCATTTTTAGGCACACATCGATGAATCCGATAGGGTCCTTCCCAATTAGATGACCATTTCCCAAACTTGTTATCCCTTGTTCCTATCAGCAAAATCAACTTCCAGACAAGTTCCCCTTCTTCAAAAGTTTTTGGCACAACCTTTTTATTATAATGTCTTGAAACCCTTTCTTTATCTCTTTTGATTTTTTCCAAAGCATGTAATCGAACCTGCGCCAAATCTTCTAAGTTGTCAATCATTAAACTGTGATAATCATTGACCGATAACTCATTTTGTAAAGAAATCCTTCTTGAGCCAATGTTATTCTTCCAAGGCAAAATAGTCTCATGCCCATATACAAGCTGATAAGGTGGCACTTGTGTAGCTCCATGACATGTCATCCGATATGCCCACAATGAATCGGCCAAAGTACTATGCTATTTCTTAGGTTGTTCTGCAATATTCCTCTTATCAGCTTGATCAAACTTTTGTTAGAAGCTTCGGTCTGTTCATTGGCTTGTGCATAATAAGGAGAAGAATTCATCAATTTGATACCCATACTATCGGCAAACTGAACAACCTTATCGGACACCAAAATAGATCCTTGATCTGTTGTTATCGTCTGTGGAATCCCAAACTGATAGATAATGTGTTCCTTAATAAATTCAGTAGCATCCTTGGAATCAACTTTCTTCAAAGGAATCGCTAAATTCAATAGCATCCTTGGAATCAACTTTCTTCAAAGGAATCGCTTCAACCCACTTTGTAAAATAATCTGTTGCCACAAGAATATATTTGTGCCTTTTACTTGATGGTGGATTAATTTGGCCGATCATATCGATTCCCCAACCTCTGAACGGCCATGAGTTGATAATATGGTTCATAGCCGATGTGGGCGCTCTCTGAACTGCTCCAAATTTCTGACAATCTTGAGGTCCTTTACAATACTTAAAAGCAATCCTCCAGTATTGTCGGTCAAAAATACACAACTCTTCGAAGTAACCATTTCATTTTATGGCCCGATTGATGTGTACTAAAAATCCCTTCATGCACTTCACACATAACAACTTTGGCTTCTTCCAGATTCAAACATTTAAGCAAAACCCCATCAATCATTCGATAGTATAAATCATCATCAACCCAGACATATTTCAATGATTTATATTTCAATTTCCTTGATGCTGATTGAGAAGGATTTTTCAAATAGTTGATAACTTCATATCTCCAATCATCAGCATCAACATCTGCAACTTTGACTTCTACACCTTTTAACATCGGCTTATAACCCGATGCACCTTGGGCTAAATCGTTGGCTTCAATATTTTGTTCGCTGAGAATATGCTTCATAGTAATCACCTTGAAATTCTTCATCAATTTTTTACACTTTTCATTATAACCTCTCAAGATTTCATTCTTACATTCATACTCTCCCAATAACTGATTAATCACCAACAATGAAACATCAATAATTTCAATTGCGCCGGCTTCAACTTCCTTCAAAAGCTGCAATCCCTTAAGTACTGCTTCATACTCTGCTTGATTATTTGTGTAATAAGGTTTGATTGTAAAAGTAAACTCAAAGCTTGTCTCCCGAGGTGATATAATTACCAAACCGATGCCATAACCATGTGTACAAATAGATCCATCAAACAATAATGTCCAAGGCATCATCTCAACATATCCAACTGAATCACCTCAGTATTGAACGATAAAATCGGCTATTGCCTGCCCTTTTACTGCCTTAGCCGATAACATGTATTTTACTACATCGGCTTTGCAAACTATTCTGCACTCATTTGAAAGTAGATAATGCCTCAACTTTGTACATGAAAAATATAAACACAAACACAGCTTCTCTATAGGGGTGTATCTTGTTTCTGCATCGAAAAGCCTTTTGCTAAGATAAAATATTGCTCTTTTTCTTTTCCTTCAACCTCTTGAACCAGAATATAGCCGATAGACTTCTCATCGGCTGATAAGTAAAGCTTGAATGAAAACCCCTTTTGAGGTGGCATCAGTACTAAAGGCGAACTCAGATACTTCTGGATATTATCCAACGCCTTTTGCTGTTTTTCTCCCCATATAACTTCTTGATCGGCTGTCAATCTTAATAACGGAGCAAAAGGCTCAACTCTACCTGATAAATTGGAAATAAACCTCCTTACAAAATTAATCTTGCCGATCAAAGACTATAACTTGGTTTTATTTTGTGGAGGCTCAATATCTTTAATAACATTTTTACTCCTTTGCGTTATCTCGATCGCCCTTTTATGAACCAGAAACCAATAAACTGTCCAGCCGATACATCAACACCACATTTGTTAGGATTCATCTTTAAACTATACTTCCTTGTTTTCTTTTCCTTAATTTCTCAGCCGATGGAATCACATGACCCATTGGAAGTTAAATTTTTTTTCCTGTAATAGTAAATCAAATATCCTATCAGCCTTATTGATATCAAAATCATACTTCTCTTCTTTTTCAGTATCTTTAACCCATTGGCAAATAATAGTCTTTTTGTTTCTTGACCACTTTGCCAAGCCAATTTCTGGGTCTTCATCTTCTGAGTGAGAATCATAGTTATAAACATTGTTGACATTGTTAGCCTCTCTGGTGAATCTCTTTGTTTCCTGGAACCTTTGCTCATGAGCCGATACTTTCTGAACCAAATGAGCTAAGCTTTCAAAGTCTTGTGCAGAAAATCTTTCCCTTATGGGCCCAAGTAATCCTTGGAAGGCTTGATCAGTAAGCTGTGAATCAGTTAAATTTAGACTATAGCATCTATTTCTCATATCTCTGAATCTTTGAATATAATCTAGAACCGATTCATCAGACTTATGTCTTATAGATGTTAAGTCCGACAACTTCATCTCTTGAACCCTATTGAAGAAATACCTATAAAATTGTTTTTCTAGATCGACCCATCCTCTGACAGAATTATAATGCAAGGAAGAAAACCAGGTAAATGTCGATCCAGACAAGGATAATGGGAAAAGTCTAACCCTCAAAGCTTCAACAGCCGATACCTCCCCACGTTGTGCTACGAATAGGCTGACATGTTCATACGTCGAAACATTATCTTGTCCTGAAAATTTTGAGAAATCTGGAATTTTGTATCGGTTTGGTAAAGGAACCTTATCAAAATACTCTGGGTATGGATACCAATACATGATCTCACTATCCTTGGGTTTCAATCCAAATTGCTCTCTTACCACTTCTGCAATCATATCAGCCCATTGCTGCTGTTGTTCATTACCTCCATAATGTGGCGCTTGTTCATAATTATTAAACTGAGGTTGATATTGATACTGTGGAATAGGTTCTGGCCGATATTGATGTGGTGAGATTGGCTAATATTGAGAATTTATACTCTGACCCAAGTATGTTTGGTGCGGTAGATGTTGGAAATTTTGAGGCACCTCATTCACATATTATGGTCGAATCGGTGGTTGTGACAAAATTAGTTGCTGAACAGGTTGATGAGCTATTTGTTCCCCCGCCGGCTGCAAATTTTGAAACATTCCAGCCGATGGTGGTTGTGTACTTTTTGCCATTTGTGAAGCCTGATTTTGTACTGTTTGCTGAGATGTTTACCCCCCTTGTGCTGGTGGTTGTTGCATCCCCAATGAAGAAGTTGGAATCTCGATCTTGATTGTTCTATAAGGTGGGAATACATTATTTGGGAGGTATATTGGTCCTTTGGTTTTTTTCTCAGCTATGGTTTCATCCATCACCTTTTTGACCACATTTGTTAATGTATTTACTAACACATTTGATTCGTTGATCAAAGCATGATGTATTACATAATCAATTCTATCTTGTAGAGTCATCTTGTCATCAATTTTTGGCTCTTCAGCGTTTGCCTTGACCTCTTCTTGTGTACTGGTCTCTGCTTTAGGCTTCGAGAAAATTACTTTTCCTTTTTGTATCACCTTCCCTTGCCAAGTAACACTGAAGGATTCCAAATACATCTTCTGAAAAGCTTGTGTTAGCTGCTCTATCTCTGCCTTCTACTCTTCAGATAGTTGTTCAACAGTGACCGGGATAATATTGTCTTCTGTCAATTTAGCAGGCATGGTGAAAATCTTGGAGTCGTCCCACCAGGTGTGCCAAAAGCGTGTTGATGAGAAAACACAGCGGCCTAGGAGTTTTGCTTAGCTCCAGTGTAGGTCCAAATTTTGCTTTTGGGTTCAGGGTATGCCAATTGGTTTGATCCTGCAATGAACAAGATATACAATAAAACAATCTTAGTAAACGATAGCCCATCGGCTGGTGGGCTGATGACATATCGCAAAAGCCTAGCCGATGCACAGAATGAATCAGCTTTAAGGCAAAGGATTCTACACATAAACCAAATTTGGATTGAATATAACCATAAACAACTTTTCCTTTAACACGATCAATCCTATAGGTTGAACCCAATCGATGCAGCACAAGATTGATGACTTTTAATGTCAGTTGTCATACAATTATAAAACTTAAATACTAGCTGATGGATAGATGTTGTGGATGAAACCCAAAACAATCATGATCGGTTATAGCAATAAATAACATGTAATCACTCATTTAATCTTTCTCTTAAATGTAAACAATTATAGATCGGACCAACCGAGACAGTATTAATCACTTATTACCAAGATCAGATAAATCAATGGTTACATGAACTTGTTTCAAAGCCGATAAGACATTTTTAGGGTATTTTGGATAACATATCGGCTAGAACTCTGATACAGCCTTATACAAGAATATCAATCTTGATCAAATATGTTAAACAAATTTCAACCTCGACGGATCAGACCTAACCGATGGCAGCATGAGATTTTAAACAAGCTTAACATATTTAAAGAATTAATACATTTATACAAGATGGCAGATATAACATGTAAAGCAGATTAATCAATGCGAAACAGTTATACCAGGTAAGATCAGCCGAAACCCCGATTCTACCCTTATTGGCAATCAAGAAGTAGGTTAGCTTTTATGATTCTGAACACGACTTAGTAGGTCAAACCCAATTAATGCAGCACTAAGTATGAAAAGAAGCATAAAGTCTAAACAATCAAGCCCTTGACTGATTTTTAGGATGGTGGATAACTTAGCCAGTCTAAGCCGATGGGACGATTTAGCGAAAACCGACGAAACCTTGTAAAAGGCTTGGCCGATATAAGTAATTGGAACCATTAAGTTAGATTGACTAAGATATATGATAGCCAGGGATTGAATAAGATAGATTAGAACATTTAAAAAGATGTACTAATCTGCCGATAGAAACCGCTATGACAAACCATATCTCTTATTGAAGATCGAAACCGATGCAGGCCAACTAAAAACAAGGACTCGTCGAAAAAAGTAAAAGTAAAATTGTGGCGATGCACCGAGAGTGGATTGAACTGTTGTTAATTTCTTACAAAACCCTGGGCATATATTTATACCCGAACATACAAACCTTGTCCATATCGGACATGACTCAAAGTTTTCCTAATTACAAAATAAAAAAACAAGCCCCTAGGCGGACTCTTACCACGAAATCTTAAAAGGAAACAACTAACTTTCATTCCTAATTTATAGATACAATTGCCACTTCTGAACTCAATCCTTGTTTGGCAATACTTTCAAGTTTCTCCCTGAGTCTGATATGGACTTATGTTGCCTATATCGGCTATCTGAGTCCGATTCTGTATCGCTTGATACGACTTTTAGCCGATGCGCTGTCCTGTTTTTGGAAACAATCCTATCCTTTCGAATCTGCTTCTGATCTAGCTCCATCTTAGCGCATCTTTGCTATATTTTGCCGTTAACACTATGCCGAGCCAAATCTCTGAGCCGTGGGTCGGGCTGTCGGGCTATGAGCCTTTTGGCCCACTATAAGCACCTAGGCGGCGACACTATGGCTCCATTTCTCCTCCTAGTCTAATGCGGTGAAGGCCTCAAGCTACTGATCTGGCTTTTCCTCGTCATTATCCAATTGGAGACAAACCTACTGGATGGATTTCTCATCCTCGTTGTTCTAGGAGTAGGGGAACCAAGGGGATGATCCGGGCGAAATGCCAGCAGATGCGAAAGAGGGAAGGGGAGAAGAAAATCGCGCCTTGGAAGGAGCGATTCATCTCGCACAGGGACAATTTGCATGGGCCCGAGGAACAACGATGAAAATTTTGGTATAGGAGAGAGGAGGACGTTATATTTGAAAGTGGGATATGGACTTCTAGATACGATTCTATTTCCTTGTATGCTCCTGCGATAACGACGACGGACGGCGTGCGTGCCAAATCGCTCTATATATGCATTCCCGAGTCAGACTTGTAGACGACACACTGAACGAACCGTGAGTACGAAATCAACTTTAATTTTTGTAATACATAAAGATAAAGATATAATAGATAGATAAATAGATAAATAATATTAATATAATACATATGTAACATAGGCCGCTCCAAGTTTACAAGAGGAGCTTTAATTTCTTTTCTTTTATCTTTTCCGTCATAAGTCATAGAAACAAAATTATAAAAAGCTCACATTACAAACTATAATGAGCGAGGTAACTTTACAAGTTAAAAGTATGTGCGCATACATAAAAGGCAGGGGTATATTTTACAATTAAAGAACTGATGACAAACCAATAGCCTGTGCAGATGAACAGGTAGACACAACTGAATACATTTGCATATATTGTAGTACTCCACTAAGTAAACCGATTGTTCCACTAAATTAAATGTGCACAACTAGATCGATCAGAAATGATGAAGTGACAGTGATAGAAATGTGCTTTGGTGCCATGTGGGCCATTAGCTATTTAAGAACCTTTGCTTGCAATGCTCTGGCAACAACTACAGCGAACTCATAATTGTCAAGCTCTTCTTGTCATCTTTGTTCAACAAAACGGCCATCTCCTTCTTGAACCTCGCCATGGCCACCCTCGGCAGCAGCATCGACACCACGGTCGACACCTCGCCGGCCGAGTTCTTGCACCTCGTGTGGTCGCTTCCGAGCTTCGAGGTGAGATCGCCGGCAAGCGGTATGCCGCCACCGGCAAACTCAGCCCACCCGAACTTGAGCAAGTTCACGGTGGTCCACTTGATGTCAGAGACCTCGTACACCCTGTCCATGCTC
This sequence comes from Oryza officinalis, assembly GCA_008326285.1. Taxonomy (NCBI): domain Eukaryota; kingdom Viridiplantae; phylum Streptophyta; class Magnoliopsida; order Poales; family Poaceae; genus Oryza; species Oryza officinalis. The sequence goes on from BDMV01000010.1 coordinate 10,033,508, forward strand.
GACGGCGGCCACTCCCGCAGCCGCGCCACCGTCTCCACCATGGCCCTCATCCGCTCCCGCGTCATCCCGCGCTTGGTCCTCCGCACGAGCTCCACCGTGTCCGCGAGCGGTCGCCCGAGGAGGTCGCCGGCGGCGGCCTCGGCGACGGGGGAGACGTGCGCGTTGCCGTAGTAGCCGCGCGGGAGCGGGGTGTGCGCGTTCCACCTCCCGCGCGCGTTCATGGTGATCATGAGCCGGACGCGCAGGTCGGGCCCGTACCCGAGCGCCGCCGTGCGGCATCGCCACATGACGGCGGTGAGCAGCTCGAACACCGTGGTGGAGTCCGCCAGGTGCGCCGGCAGCTGGCCACGCAGGTAGGACACCTCCCGTGGCCCGAACAGGAAGTACTCAACAACCATGCGGTCCGGCGGGGTTGACAGCATCGCGTCAGCTGCGGCGGCGGCGCGGCGAGCACCGTTCTGGGCCGGGCTCGACGCCGCCGCCGATGCCGCCGCAGACGGCGTGCGTGCCACCGTGTCGCCAGCTAGGCGTGCTGCCGTGAGTAGGTCCCTCCTCCATACGGGCAGAATGGTCGGGGCTGGCTCACCACGTGCGAGGTCGGCTATGGCCATGATCAGCTGCGCCATGCCGAAGCCGTCAGCGATGTTGTGACAGATATGGAAGCCGAGGACGAATCCGCCGCATTTAAGTTGCGTCACCTAATGAAACCGCCACATTTGTAAATCAGTAACAGTCAAATTAATTAGACATGGTAGTGTCGTATAGCATATATAGATCCTGTTGGTGGCATTAAACATGGTAGCTAGCAAGGCAATACCAACTCCAACGAAATACTACCTCCATCCTAAATATATGACTAAATATATGACATTGGTTACCTCAATCAGAAATAAGAAACAAAAGGAGTATATTCTTATAAACTCTGAGAGAATTCTGCAGTGCTTGATTATTGCCAGTACTATGTAAAAATCCAACCTTTTATGTTAGTATGAAAATATATTCGGACCATGCATCTTGATCACATTGGCATTTCAAAAAGAAAACTACACAGTATTCCTTGAAAAAGAAAATTATTTCCTCTGTTTCGTACTCTAAGACATTTTGAATAGATTCATATATGAATTCTATGTATATGCTTTATCTATATATCCAAATTTTTACGGATGCTAGTGAATTTAAATGAGGAATGAAAAGGCTAAAATGTCTTATAATATAGAACAGAGTACAACACAATTTTACCCCATTTTCGATTCGCAATCTTAATCACCGGCCCATATATACCATCCCACTGCAACATCACACTCCAGTTGGAACCCTTCTTGATGGGCCCAAAGCTAGTCCAACTAATCGTGGTGTTGAATAACTCTCTTTTAATGCTTTTCTGGTCCCATTCACCATTAGATCAGACTAAAGCTTAGTTAATACTTTCTTAGTTTTAAAATATAAAGGATTTTAAGTGGATGTGAAACATCTTAGCTTCCTGTCCAGATTCGTAGTACTAGTATGTCTCATATCTACCAAAAATCGCTTATATTTTAGGACGGAGAGAGTATGTTGTTGTTGTATTTATATTTTAAATTATTATTATTATAGAATTATGAAGCCACATTAATTGTATTTCTCTCTATCACAAAATTAAAATCATATCTCTGTCTTGTTTGTGGTAGTGTTCAAAAGAAAAGCAGTTTGGAAACTAAAAACTCTAAAACCAATTGCACAGAAAAGAGATTGGTTAACTCCAGAACTAATTTGTGTATAATCAAATATGCACATCTAACGTTGAATTATTTCTTGCGTAAATGAAGATCAGTGGGTTGCTGTAATTAATAGGTACAATTCGTACCAACCATGCACGAAGCTACCATCACACTATTCTCGTACACAGTGTGTCGTCCTTACGAAACCTTATTAAGATCACGGTCCCTAGTGAACCTAAACCCAACCAAAGTAATATTGTTGTCGAAAGAACGAATCTCGATCCATGCCTACAGCCAATCCATTGGGTAAAAAAGATGATTGTAAACCGTGTAACTGTAGCATACAACAACCAGTAACTGAAACACATGTAAAAGTTGTTAGCTATCCCTCCACCATAAAATATAAAATATAGCAATATAATATCGGATTGCACATATCACAATAAATACGAATTTAAATATGCATCAATTTAAATTCGTAGTATTAGAATATATCATATCAAATATTAGTTTATTATATCTTAGGATGGATAGACTAGCCTTAGTTGCACGTTAATTGAGTAGTGGGGTGTAAACAAAATTAAAAGAAACAAATGTACGTCGTCGTAGGAGTTACCTGCATGAGGAGCAATGGTTTGCCAACGACAGCCCTGGTGTCGCCGGCGTCGCAGAGCAGCTCGCCGACGCACGGGTACGGCGGCAGCAGCGGCTGGCCGAAGTCCTCCAGCCGCACGTCGGCGTCGGCCTCCACGAACACCACCCCTTCGGCCGTGCAGTCCACCACCAGCCTGTTCCCCGCGCCGCCACCGTCGGCGACTTCCCTCAGCCGGCCGGCGACGGGGTAGTAGTACACCAGCGCCTCCGCGAGCGCCGCCCTGATGGCCTTGGCCGGGTCGGCCGGTATGCTAACGGCGCCAGCGCCGCCGTTGCAGCGGCGGAAGAAGCCGACCACTGTCTCGTAGTACCGCAGCGTCCGCTGGTCGTCGAGGTCGGAGAGCTGCTTCGTCTCCCGCGGCGTCGGCCTCGCCGGCCGGAGCAGCACCGGCTCGCTCCGGCGTGCTGTGAAGGTCACCACCATGGCGTTGGCACACTTGGTAATGCGAACGCAGCGAGGTTGGGTGATGCTAGCTATGTTCTTCGGTGGTTGTTCATATGTGAGCTTGCTTGATGGAAACAATGGCGGACGGATACGTCGGTTTTATATCCATCTGGAAATTAACATTGGTTTTCTCCTGTAAGTAACATATGGAGAATATTAAATGCTTTCAACCATTAACCAGATTGTGTGCTTGGAACACTTTAATTTACTCTGGCAGTCGTTTCTAGGGTTAATTATACGATTTTTATCACTTATAAACGCACGGCCCCCCAAAAAAAGTAATGGATTTTCATGAGTTACAGCATATTCATGAAAGTGTATATTCTGTCTGGTCATAAATATTTAATTAATATTTAAGATAAGACTTAGTTAAATTTAAAATTATAGTAATTAATTTTATATTAGAATAAGTTTGTAAAATTCTAGTAAGTTTGTGATATTATGATATGTTCAGACAAATCTACGTATATTATTTCTTTTGTTTTTAATCTCAGCATTTGCGAAAATATTGATGGTTGCAATTTAAAAGTTTGGCTGAATAGTATCCAAAATGCCAAACCTTTTTTTACCACACAGAGAATCATTTATTTTGGGTTTTTTAGTTTAGAATATTAGAATAAGAAATAGATATAAAATTCAACTCTAGATATATGTCCACATATAATACTAAAATAGAAAGGTGTGTTACACAAACTATTTTGATAACGTCGATGAGAGAACCTGGCTAATATAGGGTGGAGTTTTCTTTTCATCCAAGAGACATCTTGAACACAACATACAAGTAAAATATGGAGATGATCGAGTATTATTAAATGGTGTATATGCCCTCTATTCTACTACATCTGCCCAAAATAACTTTATCTTTAGCCATTAAAACACGAATTAAGATGGAGTGAAAAAGACCAATGTCAAGGTGAACTGACCAATGTACCCTTCACCAAAAACTAGTACTTGTGTGCTGGCCAGAGCTGTGGAGCACGCCCACTTCAACAAACTCTTGTCCACTGGAAGGAAGGGAGAATGGGGGCCCTTTGGACAAAGAGATGGACACGAGCAGGAACTGTCAGTGAAGTGAAGTAGGACATACATGAAAGATTCAGACTTGGAACCCCATCCAGCCATGCAGGAGTCCAAAACAGTCAGACGTTGCCTTAAGGGCATGTACTGCTGCTGTCTGATTAACAATGGGTTTGGGTTGACTCACTTGCTTAAAATAAATGAAGTAAATAGGCATTGCAAACAAGAATTGTTTTGTTTAGGCTGAGTACATTTGGACAACTATAAGCAACCTCTTGTTCTTCTGTGAGCATACTTTTCGAATGACTAAATGGTGAGTTCCGTGCAAAAGTTTTATGTATAGAAGTTCCTAGAAAAAACATATAAATTATTTCTTTAAGTTTATAGTAATCAAGACTCGATTTATCATGCACTAGCTAATGGATTGTCGATCTCATTTCACGTGCCGTTAAAAATTCTAACCCAACCACCCAAACGAACTCAGTCTTAAAAGTTGTTCAAAAGTAGGTAATATGGATTGATCTGCCTCCATACATATGGACAAGCATATATATATTAGATAGACTATCTATTTGTTGTTGTAACTCTTTAATATAATTGAAATTAAACTGTTGCATATAAAAAATCGACTAATTAGACTGTCCAGTAGATGTGTCATATCATTCTCTCTTCTCTCTCCATCATAAAACCTACTTCCTCCATAAAAAATATATGCATTTGTGTGAGTTTTAAGAGACAGCGAGCTGAGTTGAAATTACTTTTATGTCCCTAGTTTTCATCACCCAATCAAATAGAACAAGGAGTAGGTATGAAAATTAAATGAGATACAGTTGGGATAGAGAAGTAGTACTTAAATATGCTTATATTTGTGATGAATTGTAACGGCTAGAGAAACTTATATTTATGAACGGATAAAGTATATGTAGCATAATTTATGGCTGGCATGAATCCCTATTGTAACAGCCCTGTAGAGGAAGGGTTTATCTTGGAATAAATTTAATGACAAATAATACCTCCTTTCAAACCTTATGATTTTAAAGTTCTCTGACATATATACAATCCATACACCATTCACCCTGGTAAGGACCTAACCATTTTCTATTCGGCTGCGCTACAGGTACTGGTTCAGTGTTCGATCGCAGATATATATGGCCTGTTGTCCAGTGGACACAACGTAGAGCTGTGAGTTAACTAAAACTACTGGTAGGAGAATGCCAGTTGGAAAAGATGTAGATATGAATGCCGATCGATCAAATCCTGCACGTACACCAACTGACATGTCATGTACATATGCTGGCTTATCTGCATTAACTGTACGTATCTGGAAACTCTGATCCAGAACGTATTCTATGCATACTCCACGCAAACCAACTACTCTCTTCTGCACTTACTTGGAAAAGGAGGGAGTAACAAATTTCAACAAAAATTTTAGATAAAAAAGTATGTGTGTACTTTCAATAGTATTATACCAATATATATATATATATATATATTCTCATCTTCAAATTCAAATTCGTTATATGTTAGCTGTAAAAAAAATTTCTCATAGCGATATACTCATAAAATTGTTATATTTTATTTTTGTTATGGCTAAAATATAATGAATACAAAGTTAATATTTTACAGATATATACAATAATATTGAAAATAAGTGTATAATTTTTTTCTAGAATTTTTAATGGCATTAGTTGGTGTGTACCCATTGTACGTCGGAAGCTTGCGGCACATATATAGAAATTTTCTTCTAGAAATTTTCTCTGTACTTGTCCATGCATATATAGCTACATGCACATAGCTGGCTAGCTCTAGCTCATCAGAGATCAATGGCCGCCGGCCAGGACATCAGATCGATGGATGGCATACATGAGCACTACAACCACCACGTTATGTTTGCAGGTTGTGTGCATTTGATGTCATTGAATGTTTCATTTTTTTTTTTGTTAACCTGTTCCATTGCTTTGTAAAAGTGAGAGATCCCGCGTGAGTGTTGTTGCATTCATGGTTCCAAATCTAGGTGGTTACATGTGCATAGCATGAAACCTATTAACGACAAACTGGCAAGAAGAGTTTAAAATTAAAAGTTTAAGTTTTGTTAGATTGAATAAAAAATCACTTTTGATATTCATCGGACATCAAAACCATGAGTTGAATTTACCAACCGTCGATCGATGCGCGACATTCGAGCAGTGCCCGTTCTATTTGTTGCCGGCGTCTTCTCCAATGATGAAGATAGTGAGAGCGCCACCAAATTAGGGTTCGGGGTGACTAGTTGAGGTGGTAAGGGAAGATTGACCGTGGGATGATAGACGCATAAGAGAAATGGAGTGGGCCGGTGTCGGCAGCAAGGATTAATGATCATCGTAGGAGTGGCTAGCCCGTGGTGCGTCGTGAGGAAAAGAGTTGAGAGGAGGGGAAAGTGGAGGAATGGAGGTTGGCTAGATCCATGGAGAGGAGGAAAGGAGAAGAGAAAAAGGAGGGGAAGGAGGAGAGAAAAAGGTGGGGGTCAGGGAAAAAAAGAGAGGAGCTTATGAGGCTTTCCTCTTTGTACGGCTGGTGCAGGGACTCAGATGGAGGATAGAAACCACCGCATGTGAAAATCGATTCTCATAGATGAGTCCTGGCCGAACACCCCAAATATATTTTTGCGCGTGAAAACTTTTTTAGCCTTGTAAAAATAAAGAGGGTGTCTCTCCAAAAATTATTTGTGTGGTAGTGCATAATGAGGATGAGATTTTGGGTGGAGTAATAGGATAAGTTAGGGTTATAAAGTTTGCATGCAATCCTGACCGTCAAAAAGGTGAATGCCATTTAGCATAGAATCATTTGATCAGATTACTGGTGATTCCTGCTGGGTGCCTAAGAATTCTCCGTTTTTGAACATTGACTCGAAGAATATAGCGACAACCTTCCGTGAGGATGTGATTTAAAATTTTCGCAACAAACCCGCACTGCATCCTTTTCCAATGATGCAAATCTATCCTCTGCAACTAATTTGCATTTCATCATGAGGTGGTTACAAATTTCCATTGGATGCCAGGAACCGGTGGTGCATATATATATGATCTCCAAGCCAATGCTATAACACATCCTATTCCTACGTTATATATACCCAACTAACGCATCCTACTACATTCTATTGTCCAATTAACGCCAACAAATTTGTCGGCTCCTCTGTTCCTCGTTAATTTATATATATATACTAGTCCATGTGTGCACAAACAGCTGGTAGTTAGCAGTTACAAGTTGATCAGCTGCATGCACTATGTGTGCATGGCAATGTGGGTTCACCCACAACTAGATAGCTAGTCGATCGAGTATGGGTTCATCGGTTCACGGATGCATGTACATAGTACCAAGTGGAAATTAAGAATTAGTCCAGGCATAATGGTATAAACAGTAGTGTACAGTACGCCTCCATAATGTTATTTACTGTTGAAAACCTGTTATTAGCAGGGGCTTATAGACACACCCCCATGGCCCCATAGATTAAGACTTCTCGCTCCTTAAAGCAAAGACGAGCTTAAAGCTAACAGCCACTCTGTCAAGCTCATATATATATCTCGTATACTCCCTCCAAATTACGTTTTAAGTTTATCTTAAGTCAAACATTTTAATTTTTAACCAAAATTTATATAAACTCATATAATTTAACATCATAGGATTAGATTTACTATGAGAAATATTATGATAATATATAGTTCACATGTTGTAACATTGTACGGATTTTTAAAAATTAATGTTTCAAAATAGATATGTTTGACTTAGGACATAACTGGAATAATAAAATAATTTGAAACGGAGAGAGTACGCAGCGATTCAGATGAGTAATTAATACTGATACAAATACCTTATCCTTTTTTCCATTTCTTCATCTTGGACAATACAAGAATACGTAAATAAGATGATCGACAATCTCCTAATAGAATCCCCGGCCAAACCTATGTTACTCATCCTAGATCTAGAGGAAATGTTTGTCAAACAATAGTGTCAGTTTGCCACATTAGTATCCTCTTTGATGGCTAGCAAGTTTATTACTGATCAACTGGTTATTTTTAACACTACAAAAAAACAATGTAGTTTGTCCGGAACCACTGTATCAGGTAGATAAGAAAAATCTCAAATAATGAGTTCTCCCTCCGTCAAAAAATATAACAAATTCTAGCATTTAAAATTCAATGCGCCAAAGCAGCCTATCACCGATGACCCTCCTCTGACAATGAGTCGCCATGGATGAACTTATCTGTGACAGGCCCAAATATAGCCCATTGTAGATGAGGGTGTGTAGCATAGCCCGCCATTGGTTATAGAAAACCTGCGACGGGCCGTATAATAGCACCTCTGATAGGCCTACATGTGCGTTTGTCAGAGGCGAGATCTCACCTCTGATGGGTGTAGAGCTAGCACCCGTTAAATATGACTATGAGTCATCTCTGGCAGGTTATAGTTTGTACTCAATAGAGGTGAGTTATTGTCTATATATACCACCACCCTCTAACTGTTTGCACTCAATAGGGTTGGCGCGATTCTTTGCTATAAAATTAGAGGTAAAAGAAATATAATTTATTGAGGAAAAATGATTTATTATCTCTATTAATTGTTTTGTCTGAACTTGTTGATCACAGATAGACATAAGTTGGATGTATGGTGTTAGTCGTTGGAGTCAAGAGTGTAGGAATTGGGTTGTTGAATTCCTGAATATTGCGAAAAATGATAAGAGAACTAGGATGGATGAATATATGTCTTGTCTATGCCTAGATTGCAGAAACGAGAAGATGTTCACATAAAGAGTGCATGTGCAGTCTCATCTGATTCATAGAGTATTTTTAAAGGAGTACACGCGCTAGATCAATCATGGAGAGCAAGAGCCACCAATTATTCCATTTGATGAAGTGTCCGAAAGTTCTAGGTGACATGTTCGTCCCATCTCCATTGGGCGATGATACCATCAATGTTGGGTGATGTTTAAGAGCCAAACAACAATGAGATGGTTTTTGAGAAGTTTAGCACATTGGTGGTGGATTCTGAAAAGCCTATGTATCCTGGATTCTAGTTATTTATTATCTTGGGTCTCATGAAGCTTAAGACAAGCAACGATTGGTCTGATAAGAATTGCACCAAACTGCTTAACTTGGTAAAGGAATTGTTGCCAGAAGGGAGCAAAATGCCGAAGACAACATACGTGGCAAAGAAAGTGTTATGCCCATTGGGTCAGGTGGTTTGAAGAATTCATGTTTGTCGAAATGACCGCATATTCTATTACAAAGAATATGCTGACTTGGATTCTTGTCCTATATAGACGGCTTCTTGATACATGCGAGACAAAAGTAGTCCTGAAGGTAAGAAGTCAAAGTGGGGTGGCCATGCAAAGGTTGTATGGTCTCTTCCAATTGTTAACCTCATCAAGAGAATATTAGCGAATCCCAAGTAGGCTAAGTTAGTTCGCTGGCAAGCTGATGAACGAACAGTCGATGGTAAGCTAAGGCACCCAGCAGATTAAGAGTAGTAGAGGAATATTGATAGGATTTACCTCGAATATGCAGAGGACCAAAGAAACATAAGGTTCGCCATGAGTGTGGATGGCATAAATCCATTTGGTGATATGAGCAGTCATCATAACACATGGCTAGTACTTCTGGTGAAGTACAACCTGCCCCTTGGTTAAGCTTCAAGAGAAAGTACATTATGCTTTGCATGCTCATTCAAGTACCTAGGCAGCCTAGCAACGATATGGGTGTGTTCTTGGAACCGATAGTCAATGACATGAAAAGTCTTTTGTGAGAGGGGTCGCAAACATGGGAAGCATATGGACAGAAGTACTTTAGCCTTCACGCCCCCTTTTTTTGCATCATCTACGACTATCCTACACTTGGTAACCTTTCTAGCCAAACCGTAAAAGAGAAAAATGTATGTTTAGACTGTATGGATGAAACACGCAACAGATGGATGAAGAACTCATGCAACATGGTGTACATGGGTCATCGGTGATTCCTTCCAAATTATCATCCTTATAGAAGAATGACAAATAAGTTCAATGGTAAGAGGGATCTAGTAAGTATACTGCCTGAATTATCAGGACAACAGGTGCATGACTTAGTGAGGGATATCCATAATGATTTTGGCAAGGAAAAGTAAGCTACAAACCCAAAGAAAAAGAACATGTGAAAGAAGAAGTCAATATTCTAGAGGCTATTGTATTGGGAGCATCTTGAGGTTTGTCATTGTATAGATATGATGTATGACATCCTAGGAAAGACAAAGGACAGACTCAAGACATGCCAAGATTTAGAACATTTGAATATTAGTGCACATCTACATTTGAAAACTACGGAGACAGGAAGAGTGTACCTCCCTCAAGCTTGCTACACTCTATCGAAGGAGGAGAAAATATACATGTTCACGTGCTTAAATGGTTTTAAGGTTCCATCTGGGTACTCATCGAGGATTAGTAAGTTGGTATCAATGGACGACCTTAAACTGGTTGGAATAAAGTCCCACGACTACCATGTCCTAATTACACAACTTCTACCAGTTGCAATTAACAATATTTTGCCGTTGAAAGTCCGACACTGGATAATGCTATTGTGCTCCTTCAATGCAATTGGCTAGAAGGTCATTGATCGAGAAGGACTAGATAACCCACATGCAGATATTGTGAAAACCCGATACCATCTAGGAATGTATTTTCCACCTACATTCTTTGATAACCTATAGGCAGATATTGTCACAACCCTATGATATATCTCCCTGTGCACTTGGTGAAGCAAGCAAAAGTATGTGGTCCTACATTCCTAAGGTAGACTTATCCTTTTGAAATATTGGGAATATTGAAGGGATATACATGGCACCCGTCCGAGGGAAGCATCATTGATAGATACATCACTAAGGAGGTAACTGAATTATGTGTTGACTACATGTCGGAGACCGTTTCATTTGGAGTTCCTCGGTCTCCAATGAATGGGGGCTTGAAGGGATGGGCACCGCTAGAAGGAAAAGTATAGAGCTAGTTCACAAGGTGTATGTGGCGCCCCAATCTATACCAGTCCAAGAATAAGAACCGGCATAGGCTGAAGGTCACATTATTACCTATGATAACAGTATCAATCTCAGGATATACAAGCTGGTACTCACAGAATAATTGGAGAAATCAGAAATAATGTCACGCCCGGAAATTCACTTCCAGAATTTCCGAAACTGAATGTGTAATAAAATCCCTGTCCAGGACCAGCCAGGGTACACAAGCGACAATATTGATATACAGATCCACGTCTTACAAACATTATAAAAATCTCTTACATAAACGCAGCGGAAAAAGGAAACAAACTAAACACTCATAACGTTGCAACTCCAATCCACAGGCATCCTCGACGGTAGCCACAAGCCTACTCTTCTGAAAAGTCTTCCTCTGAAACATACTCCAACTCTGGTGTGGGGGAAAAATAAAGCAAGACTGAGTACTACCCACTGTACTCAACAAGTCATACCGGAAAGGGGAAGATAATGATGCAAGTAATAACAAAGAAGAGCTGCAAAGGTTATTTTGCATAAAATACGCATTTAAAAACAATAGTTGAAAGCAGTAAAAACAGTTGAGTAAATTAATCATAATTAAATCATCACTGTCCAACGCTACACCATGTTGCGACAGGCCCAAACCACCATCTGAACTACACCAGTTCCATTAAGTCAAATTATTAGATAGTTTAACTAATCACGGTGAATCTGGTTGATCGCCCATAACCGCGGGCACGGCTATTCGAATAGTTTTACTCTGATCAAAGGTGTACAACTGTACCCACAAGACACAATCTCACAACACATTACTGTGTGCCGACATACCACCACGGTACACCGGAAAGGAGCTGTGACAGGACCCTTCGCACAACCCTTCCTAACCAAGCGCACCCACCTCAGGTTTCGCCCCCGCTCCCTTTCCCGGCAGCGGGCAGCCCCCCTCGTGCCTTGGTGAATCCGGCAGCCGATCAACGGGTACAGCCCCGCCGACCCAACTCCATCACACCCACCCTCGCCTGGGTACGTCGGCTAGGAAAAAGCTATACTACAAATCCAGCCATTACCCACGCTGGCTTGTGGAAAGCACGGTAATTCTTCCAGGGTTTCCCGCGAACCGGTCCTTAATTGTCATGAGCACGACCATCAAAACCATGTGCTCACAACCCACCATTAATCAAGATTTTAGTTGAAATAATTATTAAATCGCCCACGATTAACCACCGTGAACCATCATGAGATAATCATCATCAAGTAATAGTGAAACTTTAATTATCCCATTAGTGAACTAATATTTCTAAGCAAGGCTAAGCAAGTTCTATTGTAGCAACTACTGAAATTATTTCCCAAGCTATCAAAGGAACAAGGTAATTGCAATATAAGGCTGAGTACAATAGGTAAATAAGTCCATAGATGACATTATAAAACAATGCAGTATTTAGAGAAAAATAAGACTGTTTCGCAATTTATGTACAACATGATCAAATGAATAAGTATGACTTGCCTTGCTCTTGCACTGGGTCGACTTCGGCAACGACCTCGAAGTAAACCGGAGAGTCGGAATTACCGGAATCTAAACGACAAACAAAGCAAACAACAATACATGCTTTAAGTCTACTGAAACAAAGAACAAAACTATTTTTAATGGATTCTAGACATTTTTATGAATTTTCTGCAACTTGAACGGACTAAAACGGAGTCCGGATGAATTAGTTATGAATTTTTGAAGATTAACTGTGTTTTTACTATAACAGAAAAATCCTTAATCAATTTACTGCGCAATAAACTCTTAGGGCTGACGTCATCGCTGACGTAAGCGGCTAGGGCTGACGTCATGCTGACGTCAGCGGGCGGAGGCTCCGACAGGTGGGCCCTACCTGTCGGTGGCATGGTGACCCCGGTCCACGGTGGACCGAGTCCACCGGCCGGCGGCGGCGGCGCACCACGTGGCGCACGCGTGGCGCCGACGCGGCAGCCACACGGCAACCACGCGGCGGGGCGGCGTGGTGACGCGGCGGCCACGCGGCCGGCGCGGACGGCCCAGATCGACCCGGGTGGCCGATCGGGCGGCTGAGGCTCGCGGGCGGCCGAGCGGCCAGGGCTCGGGCTCGACCGAGCCAACCCTGGCGCACGGCGGCGGCCGGTGCTAAGGTTTGGGCGACGTGGCGCGGGAGACGGCGGAGCGGCGCGGCTCGGAGAGGGGAAAGGAGGGGCGGCGGCGGCGGTGCTTACCGGCAGAAGGCAGCGGCGGAAGACGGCGGCGGCTCGGCGGCTTTAGGGCTCGGGCGACGCTAGGGTTAGGGTTTGGGGCGGCGGCGGCGGGGAAAACGAGGGGGAGGGAGTGCCTCGGGGGGGGATAAATAGGGGTGGCGCGGCAGGAATCCCGCCGGGATTCGCGGCGGCGCAGGCGCGCGGCACCACGCCTTATACAAAGATGTCCGTTGGATATCTCGATCTTTGCAAGCATCGATTTTCGCCTTCACTTGAAGTATTACCCGGCATTCGACCAGAGTGCTAGGACGTCTTGTGGATCGAACACCAGGTGTGGTGGTTTGGAGGAGACTTCCTTGTCAGCACTTGGCCCCTAACAGATGTCTAGGCTTGGCCGCTTTAGGAGTTTTTCAGGGAGCTAAAGTCGTCGGCTTCCTCTTTTCTGACTGAACAGGAGGAACAACTGACAAAGGGTTGTTTTCTGTCGTCCTCATGGCTCCGTTCTTGATCCCAGTTAGTATTGGTGAAGGCGAGATTGGAGTTGTGACGAAGATGGGAAAGACGAAGGATCTGACTTGAATCCAGATGGACGCCGGCTGGGTAGGATCTCCCAGGCCAGGGCGAATGTGGACCTGGTTGTCGGAAGGCCTTGAGCTTGAAGCCATCTCGGCGAAACCTTGAGCACCAAGACCCCCTACCTGGCGCGTCACCGTCGACGGGTTATATCCGTAGACCGTATTCTGAGGGTATTAGGGTACGTTGAAGCAAAGATCTACACGAATTGACATCAAGCACACAAAAGACAAGGATTATACTGGTTCAAGCCCTTCGTAAGGTAATAGCCCTACTCTAGTTTATATGAAATTATGACGAGAACCATAGAGATTACAATAGAGAACAACATAAAGTATCAAGTACCGACGAGATCCCTGTCGAGAACTACTCGACGAGATCTAACTAGCGAGTTGTCTTCAAGTCCTCCAAATTGCTTCCGCTATGTCGATGGCTTGTGCTATGATTCGATGTTCCTGTATCCCCTGGAGGCCTTGTATTTATTCCGCAAACTGCATTGGTCTCCAAGTAGAACTCAAAGAGTATTTTCGGCATACGAGATCACAGAGTTTGTATCTCCCCAAACAGGATTCTAACATCTTCATAATATTAAGGTAACTTTCCCGTATACTAAGGGTATGTCATATCCGTATACTTCATAACCCCAAAGATATGAGGTATGTCTTATCCGTAACCCTGACAGATAAAATTAACGAAACCGCCAGGAGGACAAGATTCAACCTCCCTGTATAGAAAGCATGAACATGCAAATCTTGTTCAAGTTGTGTCAGTATAACATAATATTTTGAGGAAAAAATGGCTGTTCAGTTTGTAAATATGTATTAAGGTGTTCTATATATTGTTAAAAAAATAAACATGCACTGGTCCAATACAAAGGCTTAACCTACTCTTTTCCCACCAAAATGCCACAATGATCAGTGCAATAATCAAATTGTTTCAGGTATTTATTTTATGAACCTACTGAAACATATAGCTTGTGGGTACATATGTCAACATTTTTTTAAATGCAAACAATATCTATAAAATTTGAGTGCAATGATCAAATTGTTTCTGATTTTAGTCATAAATAGATTATCAAATCTTATTAGCCTAAATAGAATTCAGTGCATGATTAGTAACATTATTTTTCAGTAAAACATCACTAAAATAAGTAAATCACTACATGCTTTTTTTTAGTTAGAACTAAAAGAAGTAATCAGCATGGCCAATTCACAACTAACAAAATTAATCGACAAAGATACCATTCTTCAAGATCAGGATGCATGTCGGCCTTACTGGCCGCAGTGGGAGGGAAAGCTGAAGAACCCTGCATCGCTTGTGATGGTGGAGAACCAAGCCAACCTGTCAGTGGCGTCGGGAACCAAAGACCTCCATATGGATACGGTGCTGCTTACGGCATAGGAACAACGAGAAGACAAGAAGAGCTCCCGACGGTCTGAGGAGACGACACAACCTCCCTCTTCGTCCGACGAGACATGGTGTTGGTGGTAGGGAACTAGGGTTTGAGGTAGGAATTTCTCGCGAGGACGGGAGAGATCAGATGAGGTGGAACAAGAAGGGGGCTAGGGGGGATGGCGGGCATCGATCTAGCAGCTGGCCGAAGAGGGAGATTGGAGGCGGCGGAATTTTGGAGCGATTGATTTTTTTTTCTCTCATATATGGTGGGCAGTGTGAGAAAAGGAAAAATGCGAGAACCGTGGGAGGGAGGGAGAGGAGAAGCGTGGGAGCGGGAGGGAGGAAGAGGAGAAGCGCGGGAGCCGCGAGGAGGCGGATTGCGCGCGCGGCGGGCAGAAGAGGAATCACTGCGGCGGTTGGCTTGTGCGAGATGTGGAACAAGAAGACAGCGATGACTGAGAGAGAAGGGGATCGGGAGGGGATCCACGAATCGGCTATGGTCACGGGCCTCACAAAACGCGTTTTTAGTCGCAAGCACCGCTTGCACGCGAGCGGTAACGCCTAAAAAAATTGCTATCGCCTAGCTACAGATTAGTCACTTGCTTTTTTCTCTTTCCTCAATTCTCTCTCCTCCACCTAGACATTTGCTGACTATTAACCAACTATTTTACATGCTCTTATGCGTACAATTTCGTCTGGACAATCCAAACTAGGACAATGTCACAATGCGCAGTGACAAATAAAATTTGGCCGTTGCATCGGATGGAAACCGCTTGCCATTATTCCGTTTAGCACGCCACTACACGATCAACTTAAGCAAGATGCGGTACCGTGGGACACAACATGTGTGTAATATTCCTTGTTGCAATAGTTTATTCCGCCTGTCTAATGACCGGTTGGTGAGCTTATGAGCCATCAGGGTCAACTTACCTGACAATGTCAGCCATGCCATAGCAGATTGTACGAAATACCGTTAAACGTCTTTTTTTTAAGAACTGGAGTACTGCTGTTAAATGCTCGAGCTTGTTAATTCCAACACTTTGATGGTGTTTTTTCTCAATTAAGGTTAAGATTTTATTTCGATTTTTGTTAGCATGTTTTTCAAATTAATAAGACGATGTGTTTTGTGCGAAAACTTCATATAAAAAAATTACTTTAAAATATCAAATATATCTATTTTTTAAGTTTGTAATAATTAAAACTTAATTAATCACACGTTAATGATTTTCTCGTTGTACGTATCCGCTTTTAATCTTTATTTGTTTCGAACGGGACCTTTGTTGAAGGCAGAACTAGGCACGTGACTCAGGTGAGTTCGATTCAGAATCCAGTAAGGAAACCTGAATGCCGCTAGCGTAGCCGCAGGTCGCAGGTGGTTCGGCTGCAACAACCGCGCGCGCGCGCAGAGGCAGGCAGGCAATCGCAGCGAGCAGCCGCGACGCGCGGTGGCCAGAGCGCGCGTGCGCCGCTGCCGCGTCACGCGCCAATCGGCACGGAACCGCGACGCAGGGGGGGCACCCGCAAATCAACCGACCTCGCTCGCCAAATGGCCTCCGATTCCCGTCCCCTTGCTCCGACGCGCCGCATTCGCTCCCTCCCGGCCTCGCCCCCGCCGCCCACAGACTACTCCGCCCCGCGCGCGATCGCCTCCCCCGCCTCCGCTGGCCATGGCGGCGACGACGCCCAAGGTCTCGGCCGTGATCTTTGACCTCGACGGCACGCTCCTCGACACAGGTACGCCGACCCGATCGATCTCCCTCGCGCCGTCCTGTCCCGATTCCCCCAGCGGCCCCCTGTTTCGTGCGAATCGTTTGCGGTCTTCACGCCCCACTGAGAGGGTTTCCAATGTTGTTGGTGCAGAGAGGGCGACGAGGGACGTCCTGAACGAGTTCCTGGCGGCGTACGGGAAGTTCCCGGACAAGGAGAAGGAGGAGAGGAGGTTGGGGCAGATGTACAGGGAGTCCACCACCGGGATCATCGCCGATTATGGGCTACCGCTCACTGTAGAAGAGTACGCGGTGGCGATATACCCGTTGTACCTGAAAAGGTTCGTTTCATGTTAGTGTGCTAAGCATGTGCTGACCACCGTCGCAAATTCAGAAAAGCGCTTAGCTTGGCTTCACCGTTCTTCAGGTGGCAAAAGGCAAAGCCACTCCCTGGAGTCGAGAGGCTTGTCAAGCATCTTCATAGGAACGGAGTGCCTCTAGCACTTGCTTCAAATTCCGTCAGGAGAAACATCGATCACAAACTGTTAAAATTAGGAGGTCTGTATGTTTGCCTCAATCTACAGTTCATCATGTGGGCTGCTGCTAGTTTTTCCTTTTAAAGGTTCTGTATAACACATGAAATAACTTTATAGCTCTTTGTTCCTTCCACAAATACCATTTGGAATACAACAACGCATTGTTCTTTTTACTAGAGGAACCAAAAATCCTCCAATACATTGCAAGGGAATTTTTTGGTGTAGTGTACTATTATATGTTTGGGCTCTTGCATTGATCTTTCTTTCATATTAGTTGGCACCCCTGCTCTGTTTTCGTTTTTTTGTGATGATGACCGGCTCTGTTGTCGCCCTGCCTCGACAGTTTAATATTGATCTTGTAAACGTTTGTAACCCTCTTTTTTCCTCTTAATAAAATTTGGTCGGTCAATCCTTTGGCTGACCCGGCAAAAAGAAAAGGTAAAAAAGATAACCTTTAAGTGGTAAAAACATTCGGTTTCTCATTTATTAAAAGCCTTCTTTTTATTTTTCAGATTGGAAAGACTGCTTTTCTGTGATTCTTGGTGGAGACCAGGTCCCTCGTGGAAAACCTTCCCCTGACATGTGGGTGGCCTTTAGAATCACTGCGTTGCATCCATCCAACAAAACAATCTGCAAGTTTGCAATACATCTGATATATTAGTCCTACGATTTACACTTCTAAAACATCTGCGATGGTTAATCACAACTTGATATGTAGTCGTCTTTAGATCTGTTCATACAATGTTATTGTTGATTCTGTAATCTGTTGGTTCCCCTAGATTTCTGGAGGCCGCAAAAAGACTTGGTGTAAATCCATCATCATGTTTGGTCATAGAAGATTCTCTGTAAGTGAACTAAACACTGCTTCCGGACAAGTCCTTTTTTCCATTATCCTTTTTTTCTCGAACACAGGAGAGCTGCACACATTAATAGAAAACCCTGTTTATGTTTATTGCACGATAACAGAACTGCTTTATAGTTCTGATCCAACAGTAGACAGTTTCGTGGTTAGATGAATAACAAACGGAACAGCTATAAAACATGAAAGATTCTATATAACAGAACCAAATAAGAAACAAAGTTATTGTCTTGCCTATGATTAATAATTTATAAATAGAGCCTTCCTAATTTTATTAGTTTATATGGCATTTGTAATTACCTATTTTGTGTGTCATTTTAGAGCTCATTTAATAGACAATGAAAATTAGCAATTAGTAATGCCAGATAATTAGCAATTCAATATATTAGTTATATTTTACACATGACGGATGGGATGTAAAGATGTGCCTTCTTCTGTTGTTAGTTGTCTTGATTTGCCAATTGCCGATGATATTGCATCACAGATAATCAGTACTTTATTTAGTTACACTTTATATTTTTATTGCAAAATTCTCCTAGCGTCGGAGTTCAGGGTGCCAGGGCTTCTGGGGCAAATGTAGTTGCTGTTCCATCACTCCAAAGTCAAAGGCAGCACTACTCAATTGCTGATTCTATCCTCTACTCACTGCTGGACTTTCATCCTGAGTTGTGGGGTCTTCCTCCTTTTGAAGATCGTAACTCTTTCTCCATTAATCCCTGTCCTCTGTGTTATTTAATTTTTTCACTAGTCTAATTCTGATGTGGGGCATTCATATTTTAGGCATTCAGGGTGCTTTACCAATCGAACAATTATTCTTGAATGCCCAGATAGGCCATGCAATTTCAAAGAGTCTTCATAAGGTAATAGCAGGTCAGACACCTTACCATCACTCTTCTAATGCGTCAATAACCATCAAAATTGAACTTCTCAATCACATGGTAGTTTTTAAAGTACTCTAAGCACACATGTTTTTACTTACTGGTTACTGCATGTATATGAAAACAGGTGATTGTACCTATGAATATGTTCCAGACCAAATATCAGGAATTTTCTTTGGTTGGGCCAAGCCAGAAGCAGGCGGAGTCTCTAGGTCGGTGATAAGCATTGGATGGGACCTTTCACTGCGGGCTGTTGAAAGAGTGATGGTTTGTATCCTAGGTTTAGGTGGCCTTAATGTTTCATCATAGTTACCCTTTTTTAGAGTTATAAGTGCATGTTTACTATTCAAAGGATTTTTATTTGCATGGCCAATTGTTCGAATGTTCCTCCTTGTTTTAGTCCAGGACCTTTTATACATTTCAAACTAAACTTTTACTAGTAGTGTTAGCACATAGTAAAACTTAGTTCATTTTTGTATGCCGGTATGCCCCTATGTAAGAATTGGGAATACGAATATACCTACGACTGTCCTTTTGCAGCACATATATTTCCTTGATTCCTGCTGTACGATAACGGAGGAGCCCCTGAAGCTGCAGTTAGTTGGGTACATCCGGAAGCTCCAAAGCACGGTGATGACTTTCTCCTAAACCTATCATGAATTAAAGAATCGTAGTCCATGGAACCATTCACAATGTATGTATTTGGCTATTTCCTTAAGTTAAATGGACATTCCATGGCATGCAAGGCAGAAATCTGTTAGATATCAGTAAGCATATCTTGTTACAGTTCTGCATATACCCACAGCTTATAAATCTTCTATGCAAGTTCAAGCATGCTTAGCAGCTACAAATTTTTTATGCAGGAAAATATATCACAAGCATTGGTCATAACTGTCGAAGATCAAGCCATTGCAAGGGATGCATTGGACCTCCCAGTTTTCTCTGAATACGCAAAGTTATAAAACGGTCTTCTTCTGCTCTCTTGACGATCTCAGAAGTTCTGTGCTCAGGTTATTGCTCAATTGGCAAGCGAAAATGCTGGCAGCATCTGTTTTCCTTGAATTACAGCTGTATAGGAATTGCTTGCAGAGAATAGCTGCAGGAACGGAGTTTAGATGTTATTTAACCGCTCGAAATTGTCATTGAAAATATTTATACAGGGATAGAATAAACAGGTAACTGGGGCCACTGTGAGGAGATACGTTATACAGGGATAAAATATTTTTTTCGTTCTGTTCCGCCTAAGCTCATAGGCACAGGCAGTGAGTAAAAAGGCTATGTAATGATTGTTCACGAAGAAATACGGTTTAATGTATCTTCTGAATTCAATTGATCAATAAAGTGATGCTTGTGTGGAGGATAATCTGCACGAATATAAGATGGTTCCTGTCAATCCGTCAGATCAACTTAAATTTCCTTAACTTCCTGTTCTAATTTGGTTTATTTATTGTCGTACGACTGTGATACTGGAGGGTGAATAAATTTTAGTACTATCTTTTAGTTCCACTGTCAGATAAATTTACAATGCAAATGCTATTCACAAGGGTGAACACTTTTTAGAGCCTGGCATTTCCTGTTATCGCTAAAGTAACTTTTATCCGTTTAGTGACAGCCCTTTCACTCAGCACCATCAGATCACTAAGGTCGACTTTTGTCTTTGCTTGATGGGTGAGTCTTGAAGTCAAGCTCTTTACCAGTATTTCAGTTGACGCCTATTTGTTGGCGCATTAAGCTGAGGCTCCTACAATCTACAGGGTAGAGGTCATGCCGGGAGACGAATCAACATGATCTCATGGTCTACCTATCCTAAGTCATGGCCTCTTTGCAGGTTGGAAGTAAGACGAAATGGTAGAACCCCGTGTCTTTGAGCTTGAGTGCTTTGGAGGGCGAATCCATCCATGTATTTCTCTCTGTATCTCCGGCGGCAGTTCTTCCACTACGGCTGGATCGATATCTTCAACATTGAACATCCATGTGCTACTGCTGGCAGAGTTACTCCCAGCAGTGTTAAACTTGTTCCTATCAACAGACTGCGCAGACTTGTGTTCTTCAGCTTTATTCGGTTCTGAAGAACTTTCAGGACCTAAAATGATCCGAATTTAGCAAAATATTTGTAGCTGTGATCAATATTTGTATTGCAAGAATAAAAACACCCCATACCTGGATGACTGCAAATTAAGCTGCCAAATTTTCTTTTCTCCCTGAGTACAGGTGGACTTTGTGAAAGAAATTTCAGAATAGAGCAAGTTCCCTGAAACATTGCAGTGGGACATCTGGGTGAATAATTGGTTCAAATCATACACCTAACAAGAAACTAGAATTTCAGACTTGTACATCATAATTTGCAAGTAGAGATGTTTTCCAAACCAGGACACATGTTTGTTTGAGTTAAGGAGCTGGACCATGAGCTGGGGCTTATAACTTTTCAAGCTTTAACTTAATATTAATTATCTTGGCTCGTGCTACGCTTAACTGTGGATAATAAGATGGAGCAGTGATAGGATTATGCCACGTCATTAATCTATTAATATTAATACTAATGACTCCTTTAACTTAATATTAATACTAATGACTCCTTTCTTGTGGCATACTGATTCTGAAAAAAGATACACAAGATACACAAGAAAGGAGTCATTAGTATTAATCTATTTACTGACGTAGCAGAATATTATTAATCATTACTCCTAAATTCTAAAAAACAAATCACTAACTGCTGGGATACTTTGTCCCTTCTTTTCCAACACAAATATAGCATTCTTCTATATTACTTCCAAGGATTCAAGGCCCAGTAACTACACAAGTAAACTAAAACTAACCAAATTTTGATTGACTAAAATGAATTGTGATTTTGTGAATCTTAACCCTGGTAATGTAGGTTCAAGGATTCAAGACCCATTAATTGATCCACAAGGAGCTGGTTTCATGTATCCAAAGGGGGAAAGAACATCTGACCTTAACCTCAGTTAACTTCTTTGACACCTTTTTTTCTTCCTTTGTTTGACACCGTTTGGCTAAATTACTACTGTTTCCATGGTCTTCTTTCTCAGATAATGATGGTTCACAGTGTTCTTCATGATTAGGTGCTATATATAACTTGTTACCTAGAGAATCATGTCAACAAATAAGTACTGTAAGAGATGACAAAAATACAGACTGGCATTACTGAACTTATTAATCTCACCAAGAGATGGATCCTCAGGCAAAGAAGAACAATAAAGGTTAGCTGATGAAACAGTGGAATTTGGGCATTTAATGTATCTCAAGATAGAGCTTGTTCCCTGAAAAAATTAAAAAGAAGGAAATAAATTCATAATGTGCTTATATGTCTAATCACATTCAAGGCCTGCGGACACCGTACAGGTATTGACAAACCAGATACAATGTTATAGCACATTTGTTAATGTTAAAAAAGCTTCTGTACATCAGATAACAATTCGGAAATAACCCTCAACTTTTGAGAGCAGAAGCTAATGCAATATCAATATATGCATGGTGTATTGCAATCAAAGTTACTGAATGAGCTAACACATCTTCTCAATGAAACAAGATAATCATTTTGTTCTGATCCTTATTTCTCCAGAGATGTTGGTTAAACATGAGAACGAATTGATATACTTATTACTGGTAAAGTTACAGTATACATACACTTGGTATGTCGAATATTTTGCTTGCTGAAACAGAAAGAGATGTTATGCTCCATTTTGTGTTCTGAGAATCCAAAAATTCATGAAGCCCAGATTCAAATAGCTTCATTACATCTTCTTGAATTTTGACAGTCCCATAACGCAATGGACAAGATTTGGAAGGGAATTTCTTTATTGAACCGGACTCGTTTTTCTGTAGCAAAGCAATCAGTAAATAATCTACATATTCATTTTAAGTTACAGAAACTAAGAGATAATTTGGGGGAAAAAGATAATTTGCACCAAGTACCTTACATGCCCTGGCACAGAGAGTTAGTGTTTGAGCAATTCTCTTATTCTGGTTCAAGTCAGACTGTACCCGTTCGCTCAGTTCTTCACAAAGTCGATCCAGCCATGTCTTAACCTAAACATGAACCTGATATTATTAAAGGACCATGAAATTCCCATATGTAAAATATTTAGAACATAAATTTCTCTAAACTATAACACAGGAAAGACATATATGGAGCTGTGCAAATACATGGATTAGAGAGGCAATACAAAGGACCTAATTAATCAAATGTAATTGAATGGGCACAACAACATGCCACTAGCCAAACTAGTATTTGATAAGAGCATCTGGTACTCAAGTAGAAGGAATGTAGGCTCCAGCCTAGTGTTCTAGAAATGAGGTGTAGAAGGTATTTGATTAGATTGTTACATGATCAATCAAGGTGCACGTCCACTGGATATATCAGTAAACTGTGTCACTAAATGACAGCTAAATGAGGATCTGATTCTTCCAGTATCAATTGTTGATTGGAGTGACGAGCTTATATCACTACATATATGACTTTGATGGACCAAAGCAAGTAGTCAAGGCTTATACCAAATTAACACAGCCATCAAAGGACTTCCTGGATATGCTTTGCTATAAGCATCTCTAAACAATTAAAAACTTGTTGAAGGAACATGACAGAGCGTAAGTACTTACAGAAGCATTATTCTTTAATGCTTTTGGGCCAGGAAATGTCTTTCCGCACCCATGGCTCTTTGGTAGAAGACGATCCTCAACTTCTTCTCCACTAATACCTCTTGCAATCTTCCACAACCACGTCCTGCATGAGATTAAATGGTTATAAGCTGAATCATTATCAACTAGACATGACATCTGAAAGTTGTAAAATCTGCATGAAGTATGCTTTCTCGTACCGAAGATAAAATCAGTAGGACAACCAAACAGTAAAGAAAAAAAGAAAAAAGAAAGAAATGCAAGAACCAGGTTACCCTGTATTTACTCCATAGTACTCTTGTAATTTTTCTTCTGTAAAACTTAGAAGATCACCAATAGTATTGACCCCAAGGTCATCCTGCAAGGAATTCCCAAGCTTACCACCAAGTTGCTTCCTGCACAATTTAAGCAAACGACACAACTATGAGACCAGATAAATAGGATGTTTGATAAACTTTGTCCAACAGAAACCAAGAAAGTAGCAAAGATGGAGGTGTCACATTAGCTCATTACATCTTCTTTACGGGCAGTGATACTAGAAAATCTTGAACTGCTGATGACGGAACAACTGTCTGCTGAGCAGGTTTGTGCATCCCACTGACAAGTTTCGCTAACATCTGCAAAACACAGTAACATCTTGAGTGAAGATTGCAATAGGAAGAGAGGTTTACAGAGTAAAAGAGACCTAACTTCAATCGAAACAAAGGAACGGAAAGCTATTCACTACTTGGACATGTTATAAACCTTATTGTGAGCAATGCCAGCAGAGCATGTGAATTGAGTTTCCTCCAAAACCTTGACCCGTAATTGTGCAACAATTATAGCCCCACAAGATAGTAACTTGTCCTGGTAATCAGCATCGGCTCGACAAAGCCATGCCCTCACGTTATCTTCCCTGTTGCTGACATCCTGAACACATGAAGGCTAATTGGTCACATTCATATCAAATTGCAGGGAAGCAATAACCGAATCGTGAAGAAAAAATATTACAGAAGGAAGGCCAAGGATATTTGACTTTGTGGCCTCCTCAAAAATCAACTCTGATAACTCCGGCGGAGATTCTAAAAGCATTTCCTTGGCTGCATCAGTAAGGTCAAGATAAACTTCGTCAATGGATGCTCGCTCACACTTCCCCTTGGTCGAGAGGATCGCCACAACCTGAGAGTTTCCACGCAAAGCTGTCAATGCAATGGAAGCACCTTTGTAGTCAATTGTACCAATCAAGCAGCACACACAAACCTCAGAGCCAGCACTACGGTAAACATTAAGATCGGCCTTGTCACGGGCCACCGGAACCTGAACCAAATTGATACTTGGACAGACCATCTTGGCCTCATCACCACGCATCGACCTGAATAACCACAATAATGAGCATTCAATCGATCCGTCAGAAACCCCAACCGATCAAATGGCCTTCGCGGAGGAGGAAGCGGGCTCTCATCTCACCTCTTCACGCCGAACTTCCGGGCCTCGTAGCTGACGGCAATCAGCCCGCCGCCTTTCCAGTCGTTGTACTGCACCACGGCGGTCGGATGCCCCCTGAGCTCCGGGTTCCTCCGCTGCTCAACTGCGGCAAAATCAAAACGCCCACTCCCTCACGTCAGCGGCATCATTCCGCATGGGCACGGGAAGTTTGGGGGTTTCGTGGCGGCGGTGAGGGGAAGAGATAAGAGAGAGCGAGAGATAGAGGAGGTGACCTTGGACGTAGAAGCAATCCATGTCGACGTGGGCGATCACCCGCGGCTCCTGCGGCTCCGACCTCGCCACCGGCATCGCTCGCTGCCCCCGCCCTCCGGCAACGGCAAAGCGCGGCACCCGCCGTACTCTGCCCTCGCTTCCCTATTTTCCTTTTCCTTTTTTTTTGGGTCAAAAAATGATACTGATATTTACTCTTTCTGGACTGAACCACTGACAGTGGGCCCCACGGCCCCACCTTTCATCGACGCTGAAATATCTTGCCCAGTGGGGCGAGATTGCGTTGTGGTCGTGCGGCTGCGTCCCTCCCGTTCCCGACTCCACGCCCAGCGGAGAACGAAGAAGCCGCGGTGCACTGCGTGCCCACGGATTCACCGAGGCCAGCGACGACGGCAACTGCTCTTCCCCTCTTACAAGGTGAGATGTGCCCCCGTCCCTTCGAATCCCCTATTCAGGTGGGGCGAGCGAGAATGGGAAGAGGAAAGCTAGAATTTTTTTCTTCCCATTCTTGCCCAGTTCTTGCTTCTTATCCCTTTCCTATTTTTGTGTACAAGCCAGCACATAACTGCTGCTGGAGGCTTATGCAATTGTTTGTCACTGCAGGTTACCCCGATGTTTTCTGTGAGGTGCGGACCGCCTACATTTGCCTTTGGATTGGAAAGGGCTGCCATTACACATCCTCGAAAGTTCAGTTCTTTAGTGGTAAGTTCAGTTCAGCTGTACTGCATGTGGCTGTTGCGATAGTGCTGGAGCTGCAGTTAAACTGATAGTTTTGATTACGATTGTGATGTAGGTGTGTGGTGCCAGGGGCCCGAGGCCAAGATATCCTCGTGTGTGGAAAACTCGCAAGAGAATCGGAACCGTTTCCAAGTCTCAAAAGCTTGTCGAATGTGTGAGGTTCTTCTACTTTTCTCTGCTGTAATTACAGTTGCAGTGTATATCCGCTTGTGCATCCAACATCTTCCTGGTGAGGTGCTAAATTTACATGGTTTGTTGTATGCCTGCTTATTAATAACTACTCTAGAGTTCACCTTCTGTTGCAGCTCTTGAGTTTGCGATAGTTGTGATTGTCCTCTTTTTCAATAAACAGCTTATGTATTCTCTGTGATAAAGCAGGCACCAAACTTCAAAAGATCGCAAGTGTTACATTTCACTTTTTTTCATGACAGATTTTGCTGCAACACATTCAGACTACCTGGTGTTGTTCATGCCTCGAGTGCCTGAAATTAATGCTCTTTTTTCCTTTCCTGTAGGTTAAAGGCTTGTCTAATGTAAAGGAGGAAGTATATGGTGCTCTTGATTCATTTGTTGCATGGGAATTGGAGTTTCCCTTGATAGCAGTAAAGAAGGCACTTAAGACCCTTGAAGATGAAAAGGAATGGAAACGAATAATTCAGGTGTTGTTGAACGTACCTTTTGCATTGAGCTGTTGCATTGGTTTCATTATTTTGTCCAATGTGTTGCTCTCATTTAATTGCAGTAAAATCTCACACTGGACTTGTGCATACACTAAATATCTCCTCCATGAAAACTACATATGTCTTGTGTCATGTTGACTGTCAAGTATTAGCTGCTCCCTTATAATATACCCTTTTTTTTCTGAAACACTGTAGTAACTACGGAATTTGTGAATCAGGTTATTAAATGGATGTTTAACAAAGGTCAAGGAAAGACAATGGGAAGCTATTACACTTTGTTAAATGCTTTGATTGAGGATGGGCGAGTGGAGGAAGCAGAAGAGTTGTATGGAAAAATATTCTCGCGATATTTGGAGGGTTTGCCTCGTACCTTTTTCATGAGAATGATATCTTTATATTACAGACTAGAATCATATCAGAAGATGTTTGAGGTAGGAATCCAAATATAGTATGCTTTTGTTCTAATGTACATCCTTCTTATGTTAATTCCGGACCATGGTGTCCTACTTGCATGGAGGGACAGAAGTGAACTCTTGAAAATTTTCTGCTAACAGCCTAACACATGGATATTGTTAAGATAGTAACTTGTAATTTTGTTTAACTTTTTTCTCTTTTTTTTCTACTGGTTTTATTTCCACCTAACAGTGTACTGATCTTAGATCTTTGGACTAGGAAAACCTAACAGTATGCTAATCTTAGAGAGCTAGATATTTAGATATCGTTTAGTAAGTTTCTCATGATATAGCCTGTGGTATATATCAGCAGCCACAATGTTTGAAATAATATTCATAGGTTGGATTCATTTCTTCCGTGTGACTAGTATCATTTGGCTCCATGACAGAACCTATGTTTTTTAGTGCTGCCTTTGCTTGTATGCTTAATGGGAAGTCTTCATTGCTGCTTACTGCACCAACAAACCATGTTTTCTATGCTACAATTTGCTTGAACATGATGATGTTTCAGACTGGTACCATGGTGCTTGTGTTTTAATATCTGAGATCCTCCTAGAAAGGTCCACTGCTAAATGATATCTTAATTGAATAGCTCTGTTGAATCTTATCAAGAAGCAGATGTACACATATCCACTGATGAAAACTTGGTAGGCATATTTGATGAAAAAAAAAAGGAGAAAATTTGGTAGGTATGGAATTTCTGATTCCAAGTGCAGTTGAAACAAGCTCACCGGTGATAGATTACCAAGTCAAGCGCAAAGATTTTATCCTTTTGAAAGTTTCATGTTTCATATATCGACCTGACTTGGTAGCTTGACCCATTTTCTGGGAGGATAAGCTTTAGCTTAAAGTTGCCAGAAGATTAAGCTCCCCCAAACAGGGTGTGGGTTATTGGTCCTCTCATGAAGCTCAAGGCTAATTTCTGCCAAGAAGCTGAATCCTATCTCAACCAACCTATGCAATAAGCCTGAATTGCTCCCAAAGGACCTTGATTATAAGCAATAGTCATTTCAGTACAGCGGATGGCACAGTTCCTGTTGCAGCTATTGTATTAACTGTTTTAGGAATTTTTTTTTCTTTTCGTAGTCATGTTGGATGAGCGAACATAATCCATTATTACGATGACTTTAACTTTCTCCTAAAAGAGGGCAAAGTTGCATTCTTTGTATGAAGAGACACATTTGTGTTACTTGACAAACAACTGTAGGTTCGCCAACTTTGGACTAAATATGTGGTTTTGGTCTCACGCTTATGTTCTGAACTCAACCTTTTCCGTTGTTGAGAAGTTATACTCAAGGAAATATTTGTAGAATTGCTTATTTATTGCCAAGATTCTAAACATCTGATGATTGTTGTCTTTCTTGAAAATTTGCCAGATCTTTGCTGATATGGAGGAGCTGGGTGTTAGACCTGATGGTTCAATTATCAGAATGCTTGGTGAGGTATTCCAGAAGTTAGGGATGTTGGACAAATATGTAAAATTAAAGAAGAAATATCCACCACCAAAATGGGAATATCGACACATCAAAGGCAAGCGCATCAGGGTAAAAGTCTACCCAAAAGATGAAACTGAAGAACCAATGAGAAACCCTAGCACAGATGAAGTGGAAGAGGAAGAAAACATAGATGTAGGCAGTGAATTGGAAGGAGCAGCAAGTGCAGGCCTGGACACCAATGTATTGGACGAAGCAGCTTGTGGAGACCTTTAATTTGTGTAGTTCAGAGCTTCCCTTTGGTACTATTCATGCCTGCTTCATCAAAGCAGGTTAGAACAATGAACTGATACGAAGTAACTGACTAGTTAGATTCAGTTTTGTGCCATGAAATCATGGATTGCCACATTAGAAGATGCAGCATAAGTAAAACATTAGCTCATTACAGATTTAATTAGCACGCTTAACATGTAATAACAAGGCCATGTTGCTCTAGAACAAGAGTTTCCTCGGAGTTTGGAGTCCTTGTACTGACTTACGAGATCATTCCTTAGAGCACTCATTCTACTTGGACGATGCTCTTTCTCCATTCGGATGCTTCTAGTTAGATTTATGTGTCAATATGGTAGAACAAAGCTATCTTATACTTCTTGTACCGGCATTACTACCCTGTAGCAGTTCTGCTTCTTTCCAGTTAGGCTTTAATTTGGGTTGAGGGATATTGGATACTGCAGTCTGCAGCAGCTGCTGTTGCTGGGTTTGTAATCCTATAATTTGACAAGCTCTTGTCTTGGCATATCTTCTCCTTTTTCAGCGGCAGTCCAGGTATTGAACAGCTCATAATATTCTTTGGACTGGTCTGACTTATTCGATTGCTTCAGAAATAAGCTATGGACAGTAGTTAGTTTTTGAAGACCATATCTTGGACCTGAGGCAGGACACCATTGACGTCTTTCGGCTTCACAGATCTACCAGTGAAGATTCTGCCTTCCCACCATGTGCAGATGTGCTGCTTCCGTGTGCAATGTGATTAATATGTTGGTTGAACTGGTTGGTCGTTGCTGAGACAGATGGTGTCAATATACTCGTAGCCACTATACACGATATGCTGTCTCTCCAATGGAAGCTTCCGCATGCATGGACATGGCCGTGTCGTCCATCCATTTCAGCATTTCAGGGAGGAAGAACATGTTGACAGTTGACAGAAACATGTAGCAATACCTTTAGTATCTTCTACTAGGGGCATGTACAGTGGGCGTATAAGCCGTAAGTAAATCTGTCCACGTTGATTTTTTTTCTGAGGTGGAAGAAAGAAAGTAGCGATATGTTAATTTACTGTCGATTGTAATAGAGGGTTACGAGCCATACAGACGATGATTTTTTTCTCATACGGACAACATTTTTCCTGTTGTAAGCCGAAGCAGTCTCATATCAAGTTTTCTAGTGGGCTCGCTAATCTAACTTTTTTAAGATAAATACAGACTAAGTAACAAACAACTTATTGTATATTATGTCTCATATGTTGTCTCTAAATGACGTGAAAGAAAATTACATACAACAGTGTCTCAACGATTGAACATGTCCTAATAGTACTATCTATTGGAAGATCATCTAACGTGAACTTTCTATTGACATGATCACTGACACGTGGGTCTTTTAACTTTACGCTAGAGGATCTCAATCCCTATGAGAGGGCTCAAATCTGGAGACTTTCACAGATGTTACAGCAATGTTAGCAGTGGTGTTGAAGATTAGTGTTGTGATCGCTTGTAGTATCATCAGGCGCAACTGAAGGCACCGGTACCTGCTAGTCGAGGAGTCCAGTCGAACGATTACTCTGAATCATTCCCAGTTACTCCTGATTCTCTCAACAACTTTCAGTACTCGAATTGTACTCTGTGGTTATATATGGTGGATACTGTTCCTGCTGGCGTCTAACAGGTGGATCTGAGGAACGATTTTTCTGTCGTCCGATCAAGATAGTAATGCACGTTCCAGTTGTCTCGTATCGCATGGCTGATGAGAAGACTATATGAGAGTGACACCGCCGACCGAAAGGGAGGAGGAGCCCCTCCGACACGTACTGTCTCCATCGCCTTTTCCGCCATGGCCGCTGGCGGCTGGCCGGACTGCATCACCTCCCCCACGTCACGTACGCATGCCCACCGCGCGAGCGCGGCGAGAGCAACCGCCGACGGGGCCCCATCCGTCCACCTCCACCGACGGGCAACGGCGTGATCGCTCTGATCGGGCGAAACGTGCAAGTATACGTGTACAACCATCGGCGCGACGAGTACGTGCGGGGTTCCCACCGTTGGACGCGGCCGCCCCGGCGTCCCCGGACCACGGGCCAAGGGACGGTGCGGTGCGTGCCCCGACGCCAACAGGCAACAGCCTTTGCTCCGGGACTCCATAAAGGCCACTGCACCGGCACCGTCTACGGTGCATATGCAGGGCGTTGCGCCCGGGTACTCCGTCGTCCACTACGCGGCACGGAGCGGCGCCTCCGATGAAACCGTAAAAGACGGTGCGCTGACCGATACGCAAGGTAATAACTAAAGTATAGTAATCGCGCCGACGACGAGTATGCGAGGGGGAAACGAACGGGGTCCTCTGCTTGGCCGCTTGCTGCAGCGTGCAGAAACGAACGGGATGGGTCGGGAGTCGGGACCCCGTCTGTCAGAGGCCATTACAGCTTGAGCAAACCAGTTTCAATGTAGATGTAGCTCTCAGTGAGTGTCGAGCACGCTGAATTTATACTGTCTAGTGTTATTTATGATCATCACATGATTTTGGATGAGTGAAATCCATACACACATAAATAGTCACTCAAATCTTAATGTGTTCATGATCACAAAGTAACACCTTTCAATATAAATTCTGCAATACCGAATAATGGACAAAGGAGATATTACTGGGACTCAGCGTGCCAGTCAACTTCAGCCTGAGACATGCCCGTCAAGCCACTCGAAGATGGCGACCAGATGTGTTACACATCTCAGGAGACGACTCAAATTGCTGAACTCTACAACATCTCAATTGCTCAAAATCCTTACTCATGCTTAGCTAGCCTTAGGAAGATGCTAGCTTTGCGCTTTCATCTAAGTCATGATATTAACTCAAATACATAAAGGGTGACTTAGATATAATATGAATAACAAAGTTACTTACAAATAGTCATCCGGCTAAATAGTTATTGTCCTTCGGAAGCATGTCTACCCAAAATTCCCACAAGCAACCGACTAGAGGTAGACCCCTAGATAGGACCAGTCTTGAAGAAACAACGATTCTCGTAGTACTCAACTACCTGCAACAAATTCTAAACAACAACATATACACAAGGCAAGAGTCAGTACATTAAACAAGTTAATGTACTGGCAAGCGCACAATCAAACCTACATACATGAAGGCTATATTCAATGAAAAGCTTATATGTAGTCGAGGTTTTCAGCATAAAGCTAATTTTAGTTCACAACCCATTTGCAACGCAATTGAATAAAGCATTTTAACAATATGTAAAATATAATAGTCATGGTATGATACCAACATAAATAGATAGCAGCATTCCATTACGATTCAACTGGAAGTAAGGCAATCATACCACATATAACAATCTCATTATCATTTCAAAACATTTAGTTTCGAAAGCATTTAGGAAACACAAAAGTATACCCACATCACATCACTATGCCGCTCATGACCGTGAGCACGGCTAATCGATTAGTCTTTAGAACTCTGCAGAGTTTGTACAGCTTTACCCACATGGCATGAACTCTCTAGTTTGTCTTGTGCCGGCCAAAGCACTACCACACTCTACATGTTGAGTGCAGTCTAGAGGTCATAACGAAGCTTTTACATTAAGTATTATCTAACTTTGCATGAGCACGATAAGTGTGAATTCACCCTAGGCTTAATTCCTAGAGCTGTTAGGTGGCGGGCACACATCCGTTCCCCCACGAGGCACATTATCGTTGTATTGGACAGACTTAGACGCCCATGCCATGAGACAGAACATTACTAGTCCCCTCACAGTAATCACACCCAGCTAGTAATATTCACTAGCCTTAAATTCAACACAATCATTAACACATACATGGGTAGTTCCTATAGATAGCCCACAGTACACTCATGGCCACTGCCTCTACTACAACGGCCTCCCGAATGCAAGGTCAGACAAATGCTTAACTTAATAGGCCAAGGTTACCCCATAAATAACGCATGTGGATGTACGGTAAACATAAGTTGGTGATATGCAGTTCGGTCCTTAAACGACTCAGGCGAACACTCCCCCTATCGATATGCAACTACCACCATATGCATACCACTTGCCGCCTAAGTCTGAAATTCACATTCATTTTATTTTAGTTCGCAAATAAGCAAAGAAATCATCTCTGTTCATAAGTTTTGAAATGATTCAAATAGCATAGCAAGTGATCCATAACCATGATTTATCTGTTACTAAGCAAGACTAAGCATTTGCACTTTATAAAAGCGTAGGTGTTTTCATTTGAGTACAATTAGGGTACTCTAATTAAACTTAAGGTTTCAAACAGCAAGGTGTTGGAGTTTTAAAAAGGATATATGCAATTTTTAGGATATAGCTACCATGTACATCTTTGGAAATATCAATAGTTAGAATTACGCGTGCAAATTTATAAAATAACACATTTAGCCCGAAAACATGGGATTCAATATGTTCAAAGGGTGAGGGCAAACTTGCCTTGATTGATGTCCTTACTGGGGTCAGTAATAGGTCAAATCTCCTCACCAACAACGAATTCGTCTTCTAAAAGGAATAATGATAATCGAATAAATACCGAAACATACATACATTTCAAATGCTCTAAAATTCATGAATTCACTAGTGTGGTTAGATACTAGGTGTATACAATTTGTGGTGAAGGAATTTTTATTCTATCACATTGCATTTGTGAGTGATTAATTTTTAAAGCTCAATACTAGTAATAGATTAATTAAGCTCTATTAGGCTCTAAGTGTATTTTGGATCCAAGTTTTATGAAGTTTTAGGTTACTACAGTGAAAGCTATGTTCTTAGGAGTCCAATAAAAATTAGTTTCAACATATATGGAATTGGCATGATTTTATTATGAGTTTTACAAGTTACATGACATATTATAAGTCTTATTTATTATACAAATTTTAGATATGTTTCTGGTACTATATGTGCTACATTTTAATTTATAGAAACCAAGTCTATGAGATTAACAACCTAACCCATCTAGAATTATATTATTTGGAGTTAGAATGAATTTTGTATGGATTTTATGAATTGGTGAATGCTATATGTCAAGTATTCCATATACTAATTTTTAGAGATATTTCTTCTACTGTAAGCATCATGTTTTATCTTACCATATTAAAGTTTATAATTTTGTGAGTCCATAGAAATTTGATTCACCTCAAATGGAGTTAAAATGAATTTTATATGTATTTTACAAGTTTCACTCATTTTTTTTGTTGTATATTTATTGATTTGAGTATTTTCTTTAATATTTCCAGATTTTAAAGATGAGGGGCCCATTGGTCAGTCTCTGTGACTTTTGCAGAAAGGTCCCTGGGTTTCTAAAGATTCAACCAGAAGTCTCTAGCACATGTTTAAATACATCTTCATTAAGAGTACTCAAGTTTCTGAATTATTACTAATAGGTCCTTGGTCCCTCATGTCATAGGTTACATATTTACAAATTAGTACAGAAAGTTTTGTTTTCCTTACTAATCAAATCCCTGCTACTTAGATGTAGTGGGGCCCGCATGTCAGCGGCTTGGTGAGGGAGAAATCGGAGGCAGCAGCTGGGCATGGCGGCCGACGAGCTTGTCATCGACGCCGGCGGCAAACGGTGGGTTTTCGCGAGGCGCAGCCAAAAGAGAAAAGGTGGAGGGGAAGCTGGCGAACCCGTCGGTGGTTGTTTTGCTGGCTGTGGTGGTCGGAGTCAACGCCGGCGACGATGTAAGCGGTGGAGTGCCTCGGCATGCTAGTGTATCCCAAGCTCTAGCTCGATTTATTGCAATTTCATACATGCACGTGCGCCTACGGAGGTCGTGGTTGCTCACTTGAGGTCACGCTTGGCTTGGCGAAGCTTGGACAGTGGCGGCGATGTGAAGAAAGCTCCGACGGCAGTGGAAATGGCAGGGCGATGGCGACAGCGAGAAGCGGCCAACCTACTGACAAGGAGACATATGCATGAGGTTAGTGATGCCCTAGGGTTGCTACACGTGAGAGGAATCGATCGGGGACCTACCGTTGCGATCGGAATCACAAAGGGGGTGATGGCCGGAGTAGAGGAAGACGATGCTCGATCTCGCGATTGGAAGCTCCTCGGCTTAATGTGCAACGGCCACAGGGTCCTGATGAGGAGGCGACGACGAGGGTCAAACGGCTTGGCGGGATTCGCACAGTGTGTCGAGAACGTGGCTTGTGCGGTGATAGTGCCGGCGGAGTCTGAGAGTGTGAACTCGATGGCGCAACGAACTCGATCTGCATGGTAAGGAAAAAGTTGGACATGGCTGTGTTAGGCATTGATAGGGGATCACGTTCCCACGGTTGGTCTGCGGCGAAGCTCACCAGAGAAGGATGGCGACAGTGGTGGATCTCGACGGCGCCGGAGAAGATGGGTTTGCTCTCGGAGCTCCCGAGGCGATCTCGCTAGGGTTTTGGGTGGAACGTGGCGAGTGAGAGGAGATTAATCATGGGGTAAGGCGGTGCGTCAGATGATGGAGGTCGGGAAGGTGGTAGATGGCGAGGTAGCGCTCTGGCGTTCTGGCGCGTGTCCGCGACGTGGCAGCCGTTCTTGGGCTTGGAGGAGGAGGTGGCACGTTTGTGTGTCCGATAGGTGGGTCTCACAAGGGCTGGGCCCCACATGGCAGAGAGAGAAATGGAGTGGGAGGGCTAGAAGCTTCAATTTTTTTCTAAGTGTTGGCACTATTCCAATGTATTGATTTATTCTCTTCATCTCCTCTAATTATGTTGAGATTTAGTGGGAGACAAAATTATAGAGGGTAGACAAGAATGTCATTCTATTAATAATTCAAGTCCCAAGGTTAGACCACTTTTAGTTTTACCATATTAATTTTAAAAAGTAAGCTAAGTTACTAGGTTGACTGCAGTCCAAAACTGTTTAGGTAACTTATGGCTCTCATTTCATGTGGTTATATTTAGAATTAGGATTAAGCTGAGACACCTGTCATTAGAGTACAATTTAGTTAACATGCGGACCAAAGAGTTTTGCTAGATAAATTATGGTTTAATTTTGGTGAAGGTGCAAAGTAGGCTAAGTGATATTTGGACTTAGCAAATTTTGCTGAGTTGGAGGATTTATTTGAGACACCAAATTATTTGATAAATTCAAACCAATATTACCGTAAGGTCAAGGTGTTGAATAGTATTTATGAGAATTTTTGTAGGGTTTAAAGTTGCACCATTAATTTTTAATATTTTTCCCTAACCATTTCATACTAATGAGTCATATTATGAGATGCACCATAAAATCCAAAAACAATACCAAAATAATAAAATGCACATACGACCAAGTGTATCTTATAATAATTTGGGTTTACATATTTTTTAAAGCCAATATTCCCATTTGTTTGTATTTAACTTAAATATAATGATCAAGTCCAAAGTAAAAATTAAGATAATTGAAATTAAATTAAAGTTAAACTTATTTTATTTGAATTGGATTACGTCAACACATGATTTATAAATTATGTTTTGGTCTTACTTCTGACTTGACCTAAAAAAATCTATGCGTTTTACTTTTATTAAATGAGTTAGACCCTAGAATGAGCTTTAATGTTTTCGAAAATTTTTGTACTCAAAAAATTTTAAATTTTTCATGTGAATTCTTTCTAGGTGAATTTTCGGTATGTTACAGTGAGGTTGTGTGCCTGTGTTTACTGCTTTGGGGCTTGATCCCTTCTTCCTATATATAAGTTGATATTCACTAACGCGTTAACTCCTATAAAGCATCCTTCAGGTTCATCTATGTCGTCAGTGTTTTTCAGCCATCCGATCAATCCTCCGATCAAGTGCCAGGCCGTCGGATCTAACTGTCATCCAAAGGATTCGTAGACAGCCAGCAGGCCAAAGAACGATGTAAAGGAGTTGGGCTGATGAGCTCCTACTCCCACGTCTGGTTAACAAAAAAACGCCACCTTTGCTACCGATACATAATTTACCCAATTACCCTTACCCACTGTTTAGTTCCTGTTCCAATGCCATCGCCAGTTTACCTTTATTCTGTAAAGTGCAGAGCTGCCAGTGCATTTCTTTTTCACAATTCTGTGTCATAGTACGAGAACCACGTGGAAATGTTTGCACTGACAGTGTAATATCCTAGCGTTTGATTGGTACTACTGACTCCAATTATTAGTCTGAACTAACGCATTCCAATTATTAGATTACTCCTCAATTTGCATTTAGGCGATGAAGAGTGAGGACTTCGACAGTTTTGCGCTGAGCAATTTAGGTTGAGCAAGGCCTGGCAGGCGCAGCATTGCAGATTTGCAAGCATTACTTTACTTTATTTGCTTAGCTGCACGTCAGGCTAAACAAATTAAATCAAGTTTTATTTTACTACCTTACTAAAATTTTCTTTACCACAATCAAAGTGCCGCCCTATTAAAATATTTAGGGCTGGCAGCAAAATCGAGGTCGAGAGGAGTTCGCCCTTGCCGGCGGCAGTACCGCATACCCCGGCTGGACGACGACCGGTCGAGTGGCGGCTCCGACGGCTGGAGTATCCTTTCGCCGCAAGCCTCAGTGGAGCAGGAACATATTAATTTATTTTTTAAAAAAATTAACTAATACTAATTAATTATGCACTAATACATGATTCGTTTTACGTGTCGGAAAAAAGAGGTTTTCAATCCCTTCTCTCGAACACGGTCCTAGCCACCTGAAAAGGCTAGGCGACGACGGTGGTGTCGGGGCTAAGCGCTCAAGCATCACGATGGTGTATCACACTTGATGCTAAGAGTGAGAAGTGAACGAGGAAGGAGAGGAGAGGTGGAGCTAGGGTTTAGGAGTATCTATAAATCTTACTCCTATCATTCAGATGGTTTAAAATTCGTATGATTCTTAGAGAATTATTCTATCAATAGGTAGATGAACAGTCTAAAATTTATAAATATCAATTGGCCCAAAAAAAATATAAGACGCAGGACGTACTCAACCGACTTAGATCGTGATACCATTGAGATTTTAACTTTCAAACCATGAAGAACCGGAAAATAAAACTTATTAAGGCCCTCCTCTCTCTCTCTCTATTCGATAATAATTGACGTTGCTAAACTTGATACTCCCAACTCAAATATTGTTAACTGGAGGGATTATAACCAAATTGCTCTCACTCAGCTACAGCCTTCCACAAAACTCGCGCATGCGACCCTTGCCTACACCGTGCGCCTTGCCTTCCGCGAGGCAGTGCAGCTGCAGCCCTTCCATGCGTTTTCGATCAACTGCAAATGGAACAAGCCAATTCCAACGGAATAGTTTAGTTTCCTCGAGACGAAAGAAGCAGCAGCCGCAGCAGAAACTAGGAACGAGAAGACCGCTGTAGTGACAGCAAAGGAACCAAACCGCACATGAGCGCAAGCACCCACGCCACGCACACGACCTTCCATGGACATCTCATTATCTCACTGATCTCGCCATACCTCGCCATGATCCATGGCTTGATGTGCATTCCAACAAGAGAGCTTTTTTGGCACCTTTATCTCCTCCTCACCCTTCCCACTCTTTCTGGTTTGTCCTCAAGCCCTACAGTTCATGCGCCCTTGCGCATAGATACACGTTGTTTTTTTCTTGGTACTCTACTTCCGGTCCAGGGTATATGGTAGTACTCGCTTGTGTAGTTGTGTGGGGGGCTCATGTCCTGATGACCTGATCATTCATCATTCATGTGTGTAGTGCGCGTCTGGTTTCCTTTGTGTGATCGGCTCATCGCCCATGCTTCGTGTTATATTTGTGTTCCAGGTTGTTTTTTTTAGAACTATATGTGTTCCAAGTTGGAGTAGGTGTAACCTGTCGTGATCATTTATGGTGTTTCCGCTTGGATCTATGTGCATGTATGTGAGCAGGTGATGTGTGCAGCCGGCCACAAGATATGGATCGATCTCTTGACTTCAGTACATCATGTACATGTATGACGTCGTCCATCTTTACTCCTAGCATCCATATTTTGCAACCTGTGGGAATTTAGTTTTGGCTGTAGAGAAAAAGGAACCTTTTACCGTAAAAATACTCATATTTGCCTTTCGAGAAGCTACTATCTGAGTTTATGAAACTTGGAAGACCTTCATGTAGAAGATATGTTAGTTTGCATAGGAGACGTATTTCAACACCAGCTCGGAGTAAACATAAGCTATAGCCTATAGGTATGCTGGTAACATCACGCACATCAGTTAGCTATGTGTGAAGTAGCATTCGTTCAGCTGCTCCATCTGACTTTGCCACGGGATTTCTCCCGCATCGATCGATCGATCAATTCGGGAATCTGATTTCTCTTGACGATTTTTTGTGCGTGCCCGATATTTCTACACCTGCAAGTCCAACTTCCCTCGCAGCCTACTTAAAAACTAAGTTTAGATTATTACTAGTCTGTAAATACCATACTTATTGCCGATTGCGCGTCCACAACCTTCCTTGCGAGCAATGGCGGTCCGGCCTAGTACATTTATTTCCCAATTGCTGCCCATTCGCTTGTGCGGCTTGTGCCATCCAAATTCCTTCATTTGTCTCCATTACTAGTTGTCCTGCGGCAATTCTAGCATTGCCCTTTTCTCTTTCTTGTCGGTTTCCCTAGCTTGAACTGTAGTATTCGTAGGAGAATTGTAAAAAGAAAGAATGCAGAAAAGCTACAAGTGAGATAAAGTTGATAGGGGACATTCATCAATCATCAGGATCACACAGTAACTAGTTAGAGCTAAAAAGGTCAGTACAAACTACCGCGAAAGCGAGTGTAGTGGAGAGGGCCTGAAGCATGTGAGCTTACCAATGGTGGATGCAAAACAAATCGAAGCCCGTGGATTGCCGCCTGATTGCTTCAAAAGTGGAGTACGCCTCACTTGTCGTAGCTGTTACTACTACTACGTGTATTAACCCCGTCACGATGAAAATGAAATCCCCTCTCGTAGACTGTACGACGATTTCAATTGTCGTACTTCGACTCCAGCCCCGCTTGTCCCTCTGGCGTACAGCCCCGTTTGTCCACCAGCTGCTGGCTCGCACTGTTTCTCCCCCTTGGCAAGCAGCCAAACGGTCACGCAAAGCCAAAGCATCTCCCTGTCACGTACCAGTACAAGCGATGCGCTTTTCGAGCAGCAGCAGCGATCCCTGAGCCGATCAACGCCGGCTCGTCATCCTGCCTCTGCCTCGACGGTCAGTGCCTGCAAGTTGCACCCCCCCAATGACCCATGTGGGTGTGGCTCACAAACCCGGCGACGGCGCCGGCTCCGCGCACAGGCTACCGCTCGCCCACGTCGTTCCACGGTTCTTCCAGGTCCGGCTCTGCGCGTCACCCCGCGCATTAACGCCCGTGCAGCCGGTGCGCCACCAACCAAAAACCCAAAGAGACCCACGTAACGTTCGGCTGGGTGCGTGGCGTCGCGTTTCCAAGGCGTTCCAGCTGCGTTCAAATTTGAATCACCGGTGCGGTGGCCTCGTGGGAGGCGGTGCCACGATTTATTAATACGCAAACAATTCCGTTTTCCCTTGCACGAGGGCGAGAGACGGAGCTCCTTTTCTTTTCGCCGCTACCTGCGCGGCGCCACACTCGCCTGCCTTTTCCATGTACCAGTCTTCCTCGCGTTTGCTCTCATCGTAGGCCGCGACCGACGCGTGCGGCGAGAATAGAGACCGGGGCGGCCGGGCAGACGGACAGAGCAACCAGCGCCGGCTGCCGGCTAGCTAGCTCGGCGGAGCATGCCGAGATCCAGGTGCGTGACTTGCGAAAGCGAGGTGGTTTCTCCGAGGTGTTTCCGTTTCTGACTCGGTTGGGTGTGGCGTTTGGTGACTGCAGGGGGTCCGAGCTGCCGCAGCGAGCGTCGCCGCGAGCGCCGCTGCACCTCAAGACGACGGCCTGCTCGGAGGCGAATGGCGCGCACCACCGTACAGTCGTCGACCGGAGCAGCCCCAAGCTCGCCGACCGCCACTCGCCGCGCAGCCCGCTGCATGAGGTAAGCTGCGACTGCGAGGCTTTTCTTCCGTTTCAGTTTTTTCTGATCAGGTTACGGAGCAGCGACTCAATCTCTTTTGGCGGTGATTGGTGGTTTACAGAAGAAGCGCGCGGGGACGCGGGTGGCTGAGCTGGAGACGAAGCTGGGCAAGGTGCAGGGCGAGCTCAAGAAGCTGCGGGAGCAGCTCGCGACCGCCGAGGCCGCCAAGAAGGACGCGCAGGTCGCGCTCGAGGAGGCTAAGAAGCGCGTTGGCACCAAGGGGAGCCCCGCTTCCGCCGCCGCGGCGTCTCCGCGCTCCCCCGCTCCGGTCGCGGTCGAAACCCCCAAGAAGACTGAGGAGCTGAAGGTGGCGGAGCCGCCGGCCGAGGAGGAGAGCAGCATAAACTCCCCTGCGACGGATGTGTTCGAGGTCGTCCGGACCGAGTCGGGGGACAAGGAGAACCAGAGCGCGGCCGTCGACGAGGACGGCGAGGAAGTGAGCTGTGGCATAAAGGCGGCTTTGGCTGACAAGGAACAGGAGGAGGAAGAGACAAAGAAGATGATCGAAGAGGAGAGCTTTGACACAACGACCATTGACGCTGGCGTGAAGGAGAGCCCGGAGATCGCGGAGCTAAAGGCCAAGCTGATGGCGAAGGACATGGAGGTCGCCATACTCACGGCCGACAATGCCGAGCTCAAGAAGCAGGTTGGTGAAGCCGCGGAGGCTGCCAAGAAAGCTGAGGAGGCGTCGGCGGCCAAAGCGTCCTTGGTCGAGCAGGACCTGAAGGAGAGAGCGGTGCGGGAGGCCCGCATGGGCGAGCAGCTGAGGGCGTCGGAAGCCGCGCGGGAGACGCTGGAGGCCGAGATGCGGCGCCTGCGCGTGCAGACCGAGCAGTGGCGCAAGGCCGCGGAGGCGGCCGCCGCGGTGATTGGCGGGGATGCCCACTTCGTCGGCCACAATGGCAACGGCTGGGGCTCCCCCGCGACGATGCCCGACGACTGCGACGACGAGGGGTTCGGTGGCAAGAGGAAGGGAGCCGGCATCCGGATGCTTGGCGACCTGTGGAAGAAGAAGGGGAGCAAGTGAAGGTGACACGGCATGGCCATGGCTTGTATCCGATCACTGTTCACAGTGGTGAGCTTCCTCGGCTCGCTAGCTCCAGCTCAACAACTAGCAATGTCGTTTACTGCATTTTGGTTCGGATTTCACTTATGTTTGTATGATCATGAGAGTTCGTGAGATTAAACTATGTTTGAAGTGCCGGACAGCCGGAGCATTACATTGACTATGGAGCGACCAAGATGGTTTGGTGTTTTCCTGTAATGCTGATCTTAGGTCGCCCTTTGGGATTTTTGTCATGAACTCGAGGCTGGGATGGTGCAAACTCTGAAAACTCTCGATGTTATGGACTGATTCCAGGATATTGTAACTAGCATCACTTGTCATGCACTCATGCTTAGTAGTATTATGGTTTAGATTTTCCATCCGTATTATTCGATTACAATATTTGATAAGGGCATGCATGATTTGCATTTTAGCAAATTTTAGAAAACTAGACATAGTTTGATAGAACTATAAGAAAATATAGAGTTCAACCAAAATATTGTAACATTACACGTCTAAGACACCATCACAATACTATACTCCTAGATATAGTGTTAATTTTGTTGTAAAACTATGAAATTTGTAAGTTCCATCACGGTAACTGTGTTAGTGTTCTGATCTTTTAAATCTAGTTTTGATATAAATTCATTGTCAAATACTGTATGTAATGTTGTGATGACATTGTGGTTTAGATTTGTCGTTTGCGACAGTTTGTCAAAATAGTTGCAGTTTTGTGAATTTTACCTTTGGATCTTTCACCCAATTAACAGCCTTTTGTTTTTCTTAAAAGAAACACTTAAGTACGGAGTATTTCAGAACCCGTACTGCACGAAGTTCCTTTCAAGCTGAAACAGCGCATTATAACGATAAAATTTGAGCCATTTATGACATTGAAATTGTTCTCAACATCTTTTCAACGTATAGTATGAGAACATGCTTTTCTTCTAAAAATCGTAGGCATAAAATGAATTGGAGCATAGGGTGAAACTGAATAGCTCATCATTCTACAGTATTCTTGTTGATTGTTCAATGATACCATGATAGCCTCTGGAGAGGATTTTTCGGGGATGCAGCCAAAGATTTGAGCATGCATAGGTGATAATGTCGGGGGTCTCCTGCATCCGTTTTGAAAACGCCCGGATAGTGTTTGGACCACCTGATTATTTGACTGAAAAAGGGCCGGCTGAAACAGTGGAGTTACGAAACAAAAGTAACCCTTTTCCCTTGTGCATTTGGCAACCTTTGCAGTGCCAAACTGCAAACGACGAGGCGCTGGGCCACACGGGATCTGGAAAGACATGCATGTGGTGTGGGGGCACATGAATGATCGAGTAGGTTGTTCAGAAAAGAAAAGAGAGCTTGGGGAGAAGGTGTCTACTGTCTAACTCTTTTCATTTCATAAAAAATCAAACTAAAATTCGTAATATTAAAATATATCATATTTGATATTAGATTAATTTTTTATGGAAGTAATCAAAAGGCTAGATTAGGATTCACTGTATCAACATGATACCCCCATTATCGAGCTACTCTACCCGTCAATCAAACCCAAAAAAACGTTTTACTGCTACTAGCAGGATCACCGTGGAGAGTAAAGGGAAGCGGTGCGCTGCGCCTGGCTTTTCGTCGACCGTGGCATGCAAACCACGAGCTTTTTTCAGCGTCTGCATCATCAGAACTGCAGAAACTTGCTGAAACCACTGTGTAAAGGCAAAGGCAAAGGCAAAGGTAGCAAGCGCGCCAAGAGGAGAGGACGGCACGCAGCACCTCGCTTTGCCGTCGCATGCGGTGGCCGTAGGGCATAGTGGCATGTCGCTGGCTGTTGGAGCTCTGTTGCTGCTTGGCCCACGCTACATAGCCTGTAGTACTAGTCCTCTCCGGCTCTCCCTCTCTTCCTCTTCACTTGGTCTTGGCCATGGGCTCTTGGCCTCGGCCATACTGCTTTCCTGGACCTGCAGGCCTGCATACACACTGCGTCCAACCCCGTGTGGTCATGGTCGCCCGTTCTCCATTGATGAGGACAGCCTGCTCCGCGGCAGGTGGTCGCGTCTCGCCGCAACGCCTCGCGCTGCCAACGTGCATCCCAGATAGCTTGACCATGGATCTGTCTTGTCTGCCGATCCGATGGCCGGTGTGCGGTGGGCGTGTGCGTACGTGTGAACCATGGACTGCACCGGGATGGCGGGGTCCGACTCGATCGGTTGCGCGCCTCGTCGCTTTATTGGCGGTCGCCCGAGTAGTTGCGCCCTTTTTAACTGGAGTGGTGGCGGGGCGCCTTGCAGCGGCTGGCCGGCTCGCCTGCACGACGCTGTAGCTCATCAACCTCT
The DNA here is from genome assembly GCA_008326285.1 of Oryza officinalis. Classification (NCBI taxonomy): domain Eukaryota; kingdom Viridiplantae; phylum Streptophyta; class Magnoliopsida; order Poales; family Poaceae; genus Oryza; species Oryza officinalis. Next base: position 10,077,726 of record BDMV01000010.1, read on the forward strand.
TGTCTACGGGATTTCTCGCCTTGCAGCATCCGATGCATTCTTTCCCACGAGATAGTAATGCACTCCACCGGTTTTAGCGTCAGGTGAAACTTCAGAAGTCCCCCCAGCTGAGAGTGAGTGCGCGCCGGGAGACCGGGAGACATCTCTTGACGCGGTGCAATTTAACCGCACGCCATTACCAAAGGTGTTGGTTGGTTGGTAACTTGGTCCTTGGCAGTTTGGCACGACTAGTACTAGTAGTATGCTATCCCCATGTGGGGTAATGCGTGCGCTGTAACATCTGCAGCAGGATTCCAGTGCATAGTGGGAGTGTAGTAGCCGGTCGCTAGCTACTGCACCGGAGTTAAGTCGTACAAGGGGGGCACACATGCGTTTCCGTTCGTTGAATAGTTCCTTATTAATGTTAACCATTGTGTAGCGTGGTGTGCTAGCTGCGCCGGGCACCGCGCGGCCGTCCATGCGCGCAGCACAGCGAGGCCTAGCTGCCTCCCAAGTCCCCGAGCTACTGTTACTGTGCAGATCATGCGAGGTCGCCACATTCAAGTGTGGAACTGTGGATCGCGGGTTTTGGGGTCGGTCGGCACATTGTACGGATGGATGGCATCTTCATCCGCCTCTTTCGTGCTGGAATGACTGCTCAACCTTATTTTGCACGCTAGCTAGCGAGCCGGTACTTGTTCGCGACATGTAGGGGCGAGTGTGCATTGCGCGTCCTCGCACTCGTACTGGACTACTGTCTACTGGTGTAGTGGTTGCAAGTGGTCACCGGTGGTCACCGGTAAAGAGCAAGTGAAGATGCCATCCATCCGTACTGCGAACGGCCTCTGAAAATTCCTGAAGTAGTAGATAAGGAATTTGAATTTTGAACGGACTGTGAAAATTAGGAAAAGCGAGAAAAATAACCCCCAAAACAGTTTCAGTTTGATGGGCCGGATTTCAAGGCCCAATACCTTCTCTCCTTGGCATGACGAGACCCAACGGTTCGGACCGCCGGCCCGAACTGTTCTCGACGCCTCCACGGAATCGTCGCTGCATCTCCGTTCCTCTAGAACGTTCTCCTCCCTTCCACTTCGACCTAAACCCTTCGTAAGCCCGGAGAAACCGCACCCACCACCGGAAAGGCACGAGAGACGACGTTGAGAGAGAAGGAAGTTTCCAGAGATGTCGGCGGACGAGCTGCGGCTGGACCTGGAGGAGCTGCGGCGGCTGGAGGGCCTCGCCAAGCGGCCCCGCGTCCTCTGCGCCCTCGCCAACGAGATCCGCGCCGTCGATGCCAAGGTTTATTTCTTTTCTTTTCTTTCCCCTCCCGTGATCTTCTTCGCCGATTCGTTTCGGGGCTTGGGGGTGCGTGTGGATTCGGAATTCCTGACGTTTGTCTTGTGTGCTGATAGCTGGCGAAAGCGACCTCGCCGCCGGCGCCGCAGGTCGTCGCGGCGGGATCACCACCTGTAGTGGCGGCGGCGGCACCGGCACCTGCTGCTGCTGGGGTGAGCTACGTGACGTTGGGGTCGTTCAGCTGGGATCAGGACGCTGAGAAGATCAAGGTATGTTTGCTTCGGAGAATGAACCATTTCGTTCGTTGGATGGTCGGTATATGCTTTAACAATTATGATTGTGATTGATTACTAGTATGATCTGGTTAGGATCCTATAAATTTGCTAGACATTTGCTATGTTAGAAGTTGCAATGGTTAATTAGGGGTTCCTTATGTATACGTGGAATAAAACTTTATCTAAAAAAAATATGTGGAATAAATTAGCAGAACGGTTGCATTGACTAATACTACAAGATTGTAAAACAATATAAGTATGTTGTATGCAGAGTTGCAAATACAGAAGAGGTCGACGATCTTGCATGTTTAATGATGATTGAATTTATTTATGAAGTGAAAAAAAACCCTAAAACTTCTGGGTGTTCTGTTTGTATGTACCTTGATTGAGATAGTTAAACTATATAGGTGAGCATATGCTTTGCCATCCTATGCCCAACTACGAGAAAACTTCCGGTGGTACAAACTTTTTTAGGAGTAATTCTTTTAGGATTGTTTTGGTCGTTTTGTGTTTTGCAGACATTTGTTCATGGTTCTCATGTATTAATAGTAATTGATAAGGAGGAACTCTCTTTTGTTAAACTTGGAAGCACAATAATGTGATATATGCTGGTATACTTAATGAGATTTCAGTTTTTTTTTGGATAATTAGTGAATCTGTAAAGTTTGTGCTGTTTATTAATCAAATCCTGTGGCATTTGTATTTGGAGACTTATTGTGTGAGCATTGAGATAATAATCTAGCTTTGTCCATCTTCAGATTTATGTATTCCTGGAGGGTGTTGAGCAAGATAAGGTGGAAACTACTTTTAAGCCTATCTCAGTAGATATAAAATTTCTTGATGTGAAGGGCAAGAACTACCGATGTGCCATACCTAAGCTGCACAAAGAAATTGTTCCTGAGAAATGCAAGGTTTTAGTCAAGACTACAAAGATTATTGTGACGCTTCACAAAGCTTCCAAAGGCAACTGGTTGGACCTGCATTTCAAGGAGGACAAGGTAATTGTCTAGTTGATATGCCAAGCTATTTATTTGTTTTTGTTCTAATGCACAATGCTTGTTGCTTTAATGCATTTTCTTAACCTGAACACAAAAGAACATGCTTCCAAAAGTATTGGATTCTCCGGTGTGAATAGTTTGTGGTAGTGGTAATGCCAACTGGCGACCAGAGTATACATTCGTGAATTGAGTATTTGAGTTAGTACTCCACATGGCATTTTATGTACTTTGGTACATGTATATCAATGGGGAAGCACTGAAAGCTCACTATATTGATTTACCAAAATATCAACTAACATGATATCCTTTTATGTTCCCAATTACAACTAACATGATTAACTTTCTGTTATGGCACTTCAGTATTATTCGTGCATTTGTGCAATGATTAATCTGATAATGATCTCATAGCTGACCAATTGTTTGAAGTTTCTTTATCCACTTCTCTTGCACTATTTCTGCTGGTCATTGGTCAATCATTGTTCCAAGTGTACTATGTTCAGTTTTTCTTGTGAAAATAAAGTTGTCATTTCAGTTGTCTGGAAAACATAGTTACACATACCATTCGTTTGGGTCCTAAAAGATTGGTTATGGTACTTATAATGATATATCGATGTGCTAACTTCACTTTGCTGACAGTTCAAGCCAAGCATGGATAAGGAGAAGGATCCAATGTCTGGAATTATGGATTTAATGAAGGTAAAGACCTATCGTCCTAACAAGTCATGACTTGAACAATTACTATGGGAATCCTGTTCTGACTGCTGTGTTATTTATGTCTGCAGAACATGTACGAGGAAGGTGACGAAGACATGAAGCGCACAATAGCCAAGGCCTGGTCTGATGCCAGATCTGGGAAGACCGCCGACTCAGTCAGGGGATTACCTTGAGTTTGCACGAAGTGTTGCTCTGCTGAGCCAGTTAGTACAGTTCGTTGTGATCGAGAGCACTTAGTTATCTTATTTTGCATGTAACGAACTGGAAATTGGTCGGGCCTGTTCATTTGTCAAGATAACTGTTAATCTTCTCTTGTGTTATATTATGACTTCTGCATATGATGATGCCTTTCTTGATGGCCGCGTGGGCGATGTCATGTTATTGTTTGTGCGCTCGGTCGCTGGCCACCCGTGCTATGAATGGATGGACCGAGTGGTGCCGATAACCGGTGCGAAGGAAAAACTGGCAGCATAGGATCAAGCCATCTGCTTCGACGATGCGAAGCAGATAAAAAGGAAGCAAATTACGTTCGATATTCATGACATTTATTTCATAACTGCTGCAGCAGCAACATCCGTTTGCAATGCTTGCCCCACGTCTTAAACTGCTGCAGAAAAAAATGTTGCGTCTTCAGCCTTGTATGCCTGAACATGAGAAGTTGTCATGCTTGCTCCTGACTAAGGATCTGGCTTCCATAATCCTGGTTAAACTTCTCATAGCGATGTGCATGCAGATGCGCTGATGGCCTTGTGTTCCTCAGAGCAACTTCGATGTCTTCAGGTCTGAGAGGACCAACCTCAGGCAATTCTGCAACTCAAAAGAAAATGTATTACATAAATATGTAACAATAGCTAGAATTCTTGTTCCAGTTCAGTGGTATAATTTGAACAGAAAAATACAGATAAGTAAATAAGAACCAAAACTAACCTTCCTCAGGCACCAGCTCATCTCTGGCTTCAAGAACTGACATGAGACGTCTTAGTGGTTGCATGGCAGCTTCTTTGCACACAAGACGGATATCTGAACCAGAGTACCCTTCAGTCTTTTCAACCAAAGTATCATATGGAACCTCTAGCTTTGAGGTAGTTGATGGCAAAAGTTCCTCAAACATAGCATGCCTTGCTTCAGCCTCAGGAAGAGGTACGAGAATCTGAAGACCAAAAGTACCAAGAAGGTCACAACAAAAAATTCAATTGTTTAGTGACCATTATCAAATGTCCTAACATAAGTTTCTTTAGGCCTGAGTATGTGCCAAGAAAAGAAAATCCAGCCAAGGCACAGCTCAGATGACTGTTACTAACAAAGATTTACTTTTTTTATAATGGAATTTAATCCAGCCTCTACTTATTGAACCAATACTCTTGGAATGTAAAAGAGTATGTACCCTCTACTTATTGGACTAATAGTCTCGTAATGTAAAAGAGTATGTACCCGTTTCTCAAGCCGGCGGAGCATAGCTGCATCCAATTCCCATGGTAAATTTGTTGCTGCAAGTACAAATACCAAGTCGTTCGTCTTTGTCAAGCCATCCATCTGCAGTAAACATTTACGGAAATATGGAAACTTTGAAATCTGAAATATTGTTTGCTGGGACAGTTTCAAGCTGAAATATTATGAAGTAGGAAACTGTGATTTGGAGTGCTACAGTAGCAAGCATAATTTTGATATGTCAAAACAAGCAGAAACCTGAATAAGTAGCTCAGTCTTCAAGCGTCGACTAGCTTCATGCTCACTGCGAGCTTCACCACGTTGGCTGATAATAGCATCAATCTCATCAAGAAATATTGTGGATGGTGCATGATGTCTAGCAAGCTCAAACAGAACTTTGACTAACTTCTCTGAATCTCCTGCATTTGCGCACACAGAAAAATACCAACAATAAAATTAAATATTGAAATACATTTATTGATCATAAGTTTAAGTTCCATGATTGAATTACATTGATCAAAATAAGTATGTGGGCACACAGGAGGAAAAACCTTTCAAGAACGAACAGAATATATGTGTGTCTTTGATTAAGAGAGGATGACGACTAGAATTCACTGATTAACTACTGCCTCTTATCACTATCAGTGATAGAAAACTAAAATGTCAAAGAGGGAACAACTAGGACAAATCTACAAAAAAGAATAGCTAAAACAACTTGTTCTCTGTACAATAAAAGAAAGGTAGGGTCAGGGCCAAGTGTTTAAAACAAAGAGACATACCACGCCATTTGCTAACAATTGATGATGCTGAAATGTTGAAGAATGTAGTTTTGCACTCAGTAGCTACAGCCTTTGCCAGCATAGTCTGCAAACAGAAGTTGCTGGAAACTGACTACTGAGGTATATGTGAATAGACAGAGGTACTAGACAAACAGAAAAATTCAAAGAACTTACAATGCAAATATAGCATGACAAAATAACGACGTATGTTCATTAAAAAAAAAAAGCAAAAGGTCTACGACACATGGGACATTGGCCCATTGCCAGTGGTGAATGTTAGTTGTTATTAGAGGTAGTTCGCAAATCATTAAATGAGTTTTTCGGTTCACAAATCTTTAGGTCATATGCTATTAATTTAGCATCTTAATGAGTTAGGGTTATATGTTACTGTCAAACTAGATACGTAGTTAGGCACCTACTTAAGAGGTTGCCATTCTGGATTAAGCAAGAAGAAC